>BPLR01011562.1:0-24356 GCA_021605095.1 Caerostris extrusa | reverse complement strand
AGTTACGTATTGCTATTATAAAATCGACCAGTATGAAAATTATCAAGTTCAATAAAGATTGTTAGTTCTTAAGTTTGGGTGAAACTTGAATTGAATATAGGATATATTTAATTATGCGAATTTTTATTGAACTGATGAACTTATGATCCCAACAGAACATTGTGTGCATCACAAGTTGAAATTAAAAATCATGGCTTTAAGTCTTATTTTTCATGCTGCACGAACCTCGAAGGATGCTGCGAAAACTCTGGTAATCAAGCATCGTATGCAAGTATATAGATAGCTTTTCATAATGTGTGTTTCCATTAGACTCCGAATGAAGCTAATGGGATTAACATCTTTTTTCATTTTTAGATTGCAGTTTGGAATAACTCAAACAAACATTAAAAATGTAAGTAAGCATGTTGTTATGATCTTTCACCTCTAAAAAGGCTACAAATATAGCTGTTAAATTCATCTGCGATCTATATGCAATAGAAATTCATCAGCCTCGCCCAAAATCTCTGAAAACTCAGTTTCAAATACTTATTCCTCATCTTTACCGACTGCCAACTAGATATAAGGGAAGGAGGAATATCGACATGCCAATTTTATGACTCTGATGTTTCAGCTGACTCTTCTCAAACTTGAAATCTAAAGGATGTTAGAATCTTTAACCTCTCCATCTACACTCAACCAGTGCTAGTTCCAATGCTTTCGGCGTGTTGAAATTCAATGATGGGAAGCAGTGTCAAGACAGAACTTTATTGCGAGAGCTGGCCCTCCACTGGCAGCTGCAGCCCAGAATGGCGGAAATCAAAGCTTTCAGCCCCGGGACCATAAGCTGGAGGATCTGGGCTACTCAGCCATTCTGAGCGAAATCTTCAATGAAGTTATGCCTCTGCATCTTCTAGCAACTCCTATTACGGTGGTCAATGACATTCTCAGTCGACCTACGATGACAGATCACCTCCTTACCCTGAGGAAACGATCAGGGTGCAACGTGCTGCAAGGTTTGGAAGTCTCAGAGTAGGACCCGAACATGTACTTTCTCCTAAACTTCAATCCTCAGTCTGCATAAACTCCTGGACTTGGTGATATCCCCAGGAAGACCTTCCTCTCTTCGCATGTGTGTTTGGCCCACAGCTTAATCCACAAGTGGAGAGATCGGCAAATCCAATCCTCACAGTAATTTTAATTTTTAAGTTTTTATATGTAAGTTAATGTAAATAATGTCTCGTAAACATGACTTATGAAAAACTAGAATGCAAAGAAATAATGGGCGAAAGACTAGATATCAGCTGAGAGCTGGTGCCTGTCAGTTTCCATTATAATCACCGCAAACATATTCGGAAACGGATTTAACAGAGTATATGCAAACATGCAAAGCCAGCAAAAATACAGTTATATCAAAATAGAAAGTCGAACTAAGACTACTGACTACTTTGTTTCATTTTATATTATTTAATTATAATTCTAGTTATCTTCTAAAAAGACAGAAACTACTTTCTTTCAACAAAGTTCTTATGCATTTGTTGTGTATTTCAACTAAATTAGCCCCATTTAAGGCAAAATATTAATTTTATTTTATATTTGAGGCCGACTTCTCGGTAAGGAAGAATAAAAATGACACATCTAGATAATAAACTTATTGAATGTTATCTACAATTTTATACATACCGGGATTTGCAATATGTGTGCATACAAAAAGAAAAAGTACTAAGTGGAGGGAATCTTTTTTTCTTCCCTTTTGGAGGTGAAACAAATATTGTTAAACTCTTAAAAGTATCATTACAACCCCTTCGCTTACTTCAAATAAATACTTATACTTTACATATGTTTATAAATGACCACTTAGTGAGCTACATTTTCTTTTTAATAATTAAAAGAAGACGGAAATTAAATAACTAAATTAATTTAATATTGTTGATATTACCATATAAGCATGAAAAATGAAATTTTACTCCTACATTATGTAGTAACTATTCATTATAGCAATTTGAGAGTAAATATAACTAAATTTCATGTATTTATTAAAATGTCAATCAAAGCAAACATAACAACATTTATGGATTATCTAAATTAAATTCTGATTTTAGATAATCACGCTAAATTTTTTTCAAATATTAGTTACCATGCAATCAAACTAATGCATTTTAACTGAAAAGGAACTATAATTCTCAAGATTAAATATTTTATAATGGTTTCACTTTATTTAAAATAAATCGATTTATGGCAATAGTTTCGAAAATTTATTTAAATTTTTTAAAATGTTAGAAATTTTTCAAAATAACTATGCTGCTTTCAAGGAAAAATGGAAAAGAATGACGTTATTAATTAATAAAAAGAAAGTTTAACAGTTTAAATTATGTTTCATAGAAAGAGAAAATCTCATCTATTAAACTGTGGAATGAGTATAATTTATTATATTTTACATATATGTCTATGCTATTTGAAAGAATAATACTTACTGTGCACCACAACGAGACTTTACAGTGTTAAATAAGATACAATCAATAATAAATACTATTAAATATATTACTACTAATAATAATAATAATAATTAACATGAAAAAATTGCTCGGCAAAGGTAGGAACAATTAACAAAATTTCCAAATATGTGAAAGACTAACATTCTAGGTTTATAAGTCTTAATTGCACCTTATTACCTACTTTTTATTTGTTCATGAGAAAACTGTGACTTGTTGATAGAGGAGCAATTAACAAAATTTTCAAAATGTGAAAAGACTAACATTCTAGGTTTATAAGTCTTAATTGTACTATTACCTACTTCTTTATTTGTTCAAGAGAAAACTGTGACTTGTTAATAGAGGATCAATTAACAAAATTGCCAAAAAATGTGAAAGACTAACATTCTAGGTTTATAAGTCTTAATTGTACTATTACCTACTTTTTATTTGTTCAAGAGAAAACTGTGACTTGTTAATAAAGAGAGCAATTAACAAAATTTTCAAAAATGTGAAAGACTAACATTCTAGGTTTATAAGTCTTAATTGTACCTATTACCTACTTCTTTATTTGTTCAAGAGAAAAACTGTGACTTGTTAATAGAGGAGCAATTAACAAAATTGCCAAAAATGTGAAAGACTAACATTCTAGGTTTATAAGTCTTAATTGTACTATTACCTACTTCTTTATTTGTTCAAGAGAAAACTGTGACTTGTTAATAGAGGAGCAATTAACAAAATTGCTATTATTAAGATTTAAAGCCTTTAAATGTAATGTTACCTCCTTCTTTTGTTTATTTGTTTAAGAGGAAACAGTATTTTTAAGGATTTTAAACATTGAAAAAGTTTATCTTTCTTTTTACCTAACTTGGAAACAGAGCAAAAAAATAAAAATTTTCCTACACCTTTTTAATGCATGAATATAAATCAGTAATGAACAAATCTCTTCAAAAAAAAATTGAAGTTTCTATGACATTAAAACATATAGTAATTTTAAAATTATGGAGAATAATGGTAAATTTCGTGTTTTTATTTGAATAAAATATAACTGAATTTATAAAAATTAAATCAAAAGAGAAAAGAGAAGTAGAAATAATGTTCGTGTAGTTAAAATTATGAGACCAAAACACAAACGTACAAATTAAAACAAAGCTACATTTATCAAAATTTTATTTCAATTGTAGTAGAAGTCAAGGCCTTAATTAGATTTATTTTTACAAACTTATTTTTAAGGCAAAAAAGTTATAACGATACAAATTGAAAGAAGTAATTTATTGGAACTTGAATAAATTCTTATTAACATGCGTATCTCTAAAATGTGTAAAATTTTTGAAATATTGAAAACATAATCAACTCTCTGAATTATCTGAAAAATTTCAAAACTTTGAAAATTACGGTGTCATTATAATGTATTTTCTTTTCCACTTAAAACAAATATTAGAAAGTATCGATTCGTCATTTATGGTTGAAAAATGTTTTTGTAAATATTGTTGAAACAATTTTTATTAATTGAATAATTTGAATGCAAAGAGAAAAATGCTATTTTGAGTTTAATATGTGCGTTTTTTTTTTTAATTTACCGATAATATTTTCAGTTCTAATACATTGCTCATAACTCTTGTTTTATATATCTTATAAGATGTTATTTCATGGTTTATAATTATATTATAGAGACTATTGTGCCAGTCGTAAGCAAAATATATGAAAAATCCTTAAAGAATTACAAAAGGAAAGAAAAGATCACAAAAAAGAGATAATTATGTTTTCGTCTTTGTTATTTGTCTTAAAAGAGATGCTTGGATTCTGCATAAAAATCTTTGTAAAAAAACGCAAGAATATCTTAGGGAAACTACGCTATAAGAAAGTTAATGCGAAATAATTAGAGTTTAGAAATATTTTTAAACAAGCAATTAATATGTATTTTATATACCTGAAGGAAGTAAACACAAATACAAACGAGTATCAAAAATTTATATCAGGGTGACAAACTTTTCACTTTCTCAAGCCGCATTTGAAGAGAACAACATAAATTGTGATCGAACTTACAGTCTTACTAATTTAACGATAGTTTCTAAGAAAAAAAAAGACAGTAAAGAAGTGCAATCCAAGACATTCACCATGCCAAATAAACAAAAATATTGCTAATTTAGCGATAGTTGCTAAGAAAAAAAGAAGGCAAAAATGAACAATCAAAGATGTCCACCATGGCAATAAACAAAAATATTGATGCCTAATATTTTTTTTTTTCGATCATAGATTTCTTGAATCATTTGAAGGCCAAAAAATTCTAATCGATGTAAAAGGAAATATTTTAGAAAACAATAAAAAGTATAGTTTGATGTTTAAGTAAAATAAAAACTATATTAGTTTCCTTATTTCTTTAACTTTTTGCTTATTTTTCAGTTAACAGAATTCCAAAAAAAATAAATAAAATGAGTACATGAAAATCTCAATGTTTACAGTAAAAAATTACGATCTATGTATCCTCACAGCCCTTTTTACAGCATTAAATGAAATAGTGATATAAATTCTTCTCATAGAAAACGTAGAAAACAGTTATAATTTACAAGACTTTTTGAATCAATATCATTTCAAAACTCTTTGAAAGAGCAACTTTCGCCATATAGTTGTCAGTTTAATTATACCCGTTGTTAGCTATTTTCAATCCCTAGTTATAATAACATCTTTACAATTTGCAGTGTTCTATAGGTAAAAATATTCTTTAAAAAAATGGTTAACTACAAAAGAAACTTTTAATTTTTAATCTTATTAAGCTGTTTACAGTTTTACGAAATAACACGTTCTGCAGTCATTTGCAAGCAATTACAGAAATTGTTGACATACAGTCACAACTGTATAGACAAATTTAATTTTATGACGAAAATAAAAATTACGATAGACCTGATTGTTTTTAACAACATTCATAAGACTAATAAAAATTACTTTTAAAAATAAATTAAAATATAAATTAATTTTTTAATAAATTAAAAATAATTAATTTTAAAAATTCATTTTAAATATATTTGTTAGTAATTGATGGTTTTTATAATTTGTGGCTTATAGATTTTTGTATATCATCTTTTGCTATTTAACAAAAATTAATTTTTCTTGGCCAAATAATTATATTTTTCATAAGTAATTAAACAACTTTTATGTCTTCTACATTTATTTGAATATAATTATTATTCTTGAAAGTAATTTAGGAAATAAATTTATCTGCTATTTGCAAGATTTTACGATTTTTTTTTTTAGCAACTTACATGGCAACTTTCATGCATAGTTTTATAATTACAGGAATTTGTTTTAGTTTTATACTTATGAATAATATCAATTTGTTTTAAATAAATACATTGCGTTATTGCAATGCATTTAGTTAATTATGTTATTTGTATTAATTTAATTAGTAATTTAATTTTTTTCTAACACAACTGTACAGCTACAAAAGTAAAGTGAAGAAAAAAATATTGAACTAATGATTTAGAGATAGAGAAAGGCATAGAATACGTTTGAATTGTATGTTTTATATTTATTTCATTATGTTTGAAAACAATTACTAATTAAATCAGAGATTTGGAATGAAATCTTTAATTTAATATCATTTAATGTCGAATATATCTTGACAAAATCTATGAACTAGACAATATGTCATAAAATTTTGATAATAATTTAACTCACCTTCATAAAAACTTTTTATAAAAGGCCTTTGTTTTTTCTTTTTTTTTTTCAAAAAATATCACACAAAGAAAAAAATACAAATAGAATTATAATTTGAGTGTGTTCATAAAAGGGGTTCTATTAAATATTGGTATTGCATTTAGAATCTAGAAATTAACTTTTTTTATATTATTGCAAATTTAAACAATCTGACCAACCCTGTGAACAACGCGCCGCACTTCCGAAGTACAGGCGAATAGTTCGAAATTCGGCAAATGAAGCCAAACCGAAAGCTTCCATGTTAATTTCAGTATGAGTACAATAAATATATTAGTCGAAACGCATTTCCGCATTGTTCTAGACCAGGGTCTCCAAACTTTCCAGCCTTAGGGCCATACTGTTTACTCCAGTAAATACCAAGGGCCAAAACCGTTTTCATTTTTCTGCCATTATCTATGTTTTTTAAACCAGTCGCCGAGTACGCGCTCTGAGCGAGCATACGCTTACTAACCACAAACTACTGTCAGTGAAAAATCACAATTACATAAATTCCATTAGTATTTTTTAAGTGGAAACCCTGCGGTTTTATTCGCGTTAATTTAGCTTTTCGTACATAAGGGATTTCCAGGATAAAATCGCGTTTGATTCAGGATATATACATTCCAAACATCGATATATACATATACATATGAGATACTCTTTTTACCCCAACATAACTACCGAGGGTAACCGCGGGATGTTCACTAGTTTATGATATTAGTGGAATTCATTTCAATTATTTGTTAGTTGTTATGCTTAAGTTAAATTTTCCGCATATTATGCTTTGTCATTGCTTTACCCAGCAAGTCAATAAAACCGAGTTATTATCATTCTGTGTTTTTTTATCCAACTTATTACAGCAACAATAAGCTATTCGCTGTCGCGGGCCGGATTGATGACATTGGCGGCCGGATTTGGCCCGCGGGCCGTGAGTTTGGAGACTCCTGTTCTAGACGAAAGACAGCCAGGTGCAACTTTTAAAAGTGTTCGTCTTAGACTGTGCTTACAAAATATGAGTGCATTGACAGAGGCCTTCCGTAGTCAATGCTTACTGTGCTATATGCAGTGAGTGTAGAAAAATCAAGACAATGCCGATTTATAGTGAAAAACACGGTTTTTTTTATTTAACAAAGGGCACATTTCGTGGTATTAATTATCATAAGTTTTAAAAACTATTTATACTTAGAATTTTAAAAATTATGAAAATATTTTGTAATTTTTTTAATTAAAAATTAATAAAACCCTAAGACGAATAAAGTTTTAAGGTATAAAAAAGTACTTTGTACATGCTGAAAATTCAAATTTATTGTCTTGATTTGCAATCTTTGTAAAATGAAAGTGTGCAAATTGTTTAAGACGCTTTTTTAATACATATGCTGAAAAAAAATAAAATTTGAATTTTGAAATTATTAATAGTAAACTATTTGTAATAAAAATTTATAAAGTATTTTAAGTGTATTAATATTTTTACAATGACGAATTTGCCTTTTTTTTTTTTTTTTTTTTTTTTTTTCTAAATATGTAAAACTGGTCATTTGTTTTGATTAAAATAAATTGTAAAATACAAAATTTGTTCATAAGTTAATTAGTACATTTTTTAAAAGATTTTTTCAAGAATTGAAATCTCAGGCCCTTTTAAAATATTAATAAAAGTGTACGAATATTTTCTAAATGTACGAATTCTGTGTACAAATTTTTTTCTCATTGCATCTGCCGTTCCAGTTGCAAATGACTTGGTAAATGCCCTCGAGATTCAAAAATAACAACTTATTTCAAGAGCTTTTCTTTTGCTAATATCAAATTATAATAAAACATAAAATAAAGGTTGAGCGTAGGGGCTGAAACCCTACCCCGCAAAAAAGAAAAACATCTCCTGTCTCAAAATTTGCCAGCAGCAGACGGGCCTTGGCCCACCAGGGATTGTTGCGCCAATGATGATGATGTTGGTGATGATGATAAACTAAAAGTAAAATAATTATCCTTTTTAATGCAACATTACTATGAAAATATTCTTCTGCCATGTTATATAACTATAGCGTTTATATAACTAATCAGAATCCTCTTTGTAAATAAGATTTTTAATTAGTATTAAACAAAATAATATTTTTTTTCATAAAAATGGCATGAATCATAAATAAACACAAGCAACGAATATTTTTTAATGTAATTAATTTTGTAAAACAAATTTTTTTCTTTTTGCAAATATTATTAAATCACAATAACTGTACACTTATATAATAGTAATGAATAATTGACTGACTTTTTATAGATTTTTCAATTTTGTTTAATTGCTTTCCACTAGACTCTTATGAAATAGCAAATTTAAATATCGTCTTTAAGAAAAAAAAATTTTTATATGATTTATTTAGTACTGAAGTTTCAGAAACCTGAAAACTTCCTTGCCCCATATCCTTTTAAATCACTAAATGCTTACTTTATGAGATTAATTTCAAATTGCATTTGCATAAAGGGATGCTTGTTATTGATATTTTAAAAAAGTTAAATAAAATATTTGAAATAAAACGGAGTTAATTTGCTCTTATTTTAAAAGCATTTCAATATAATCCTTTTGATACATGGTTTAATGAAAATATTTGAATGTTCTTGATGCACATCAGATCTTTACAAAGAATTGAAAAGCATTGCGAGGAGAACATTTCAATGTAATCCTTTAATGCACGGCTTAGTGAAACAAACTAAATGGTTCTTATTGCACTTCAGATCTTTACAGAGGAGAGCATTTCAATGTAATCCTTTTAATACACGGCTAATGAAACAAATTAAATGGTTCTTTTGCACTCAATCTCACACGGCTTTCAGTGTGAAACAAATTAAATGGTTCTTATTGTACTTCAGATCTTTACAGAGAAGAGAAAAATGCATAATCAGGCACAGAAATCAGTTCGTAGATGTCATAGGACGTGTTTTTGCCATTCCAAGTCGAATGTCAATTGAGGAAGAAACTTTCTGTTAATTTGTTGTTGTTGTTAAAATTATTTAAAAATTGTTTCTGTTAAAATTATCTTAAAATATTATATATTGTAACTGAAGTAAATTGTTTATCACTGCATTAATAGTTACTGTTCTCAGATTCTTATGCAAATTAAAAAAATAAGGTTTATTTTTTAGACTACTATTCCACACATTGTCTTACTAAATTTAAATGCTATCTTTTTATCTTGATATGTAGTAAGACCGCATTTGATTATATTTGATTATAATTAGTTTGGTAAGTATTCATGAAAAAAAAAGTTTTACAATATTTCTGTGTGTTCGTTACGTTGCCTATGAGTAAATATTTGCCGAATAAAATTGTGCCTCAATATTTTTTGTTGTTTATTTCATTTAATGGTAAGTATTTTTGGCTAAGACATCCTGTTGATACTCTTTTGTGTACAATCCGGATTAAAGGTCAGTATTTTTGCTTTATTTTTCTGGTAAACGTTCTTGGTAATGTCCTGACCAAATGGTGAGTATCATGCAAGAAAAACACTTTGCACATTTTTATAATATGGTTTGCTAATGAGCATTTTCCTCACCAAATTTCGTAGTGATACACATTCTCAATAATCTGGCTTGATGGTCAGCACTCAATCCAAAATTGCCAGCCAATTTAGCTGTCGTCATTTCCCACTGTATAGAATTATAACAGATGCGGCATTACACGGTGAGCCAGGTTAAATTTACTGTACTTCTTCCATAAGAACGGAAGGGATGTAAGCTAACCGGTAAAACTTTATCGGGTGACTGCTACTTAAGAGAGTGTCATATTGGAGAGATCCGAGTAAGTAACGACAAATCAGGACACCAAACTATCTATGTTAGATACGCTGAAACAATCGTCACTGTACTGGATTGTACGTCCAATTCTACTGGAATTTAAAAGAAAATTCGATACTTAAACAAGTCCAATTTGTCCTCAATTTATTTAAGCCTTTGTGACATTTTCTTATTTAACGTAAAATTTCTTTTTATCAAGATAAATAAATTTTAACTTCAGAATTTTAGCTTTATAAATTTATCATTCATGTTTACAATTTTTGTAAAATGCCATGCATTATTTTTCAATAATTTATATTTATATATATATATATATATATATATATATATATATATATATATATATATATATATATATATATATATATATATATATGCATATATATATATATATATATATATATTTACATATATATTTACATTTATATATTTACATTATATATATATATATATATTACGGCACTTTCTATACACACACAATTCAAAGATTTCAGGCCTGAATGGCCAAGTGTCTGGCGCCTCGGTGCCACAGGTTTCAGGTTCGAGTCCCAGCGGTGCCATGAATGTTTGTAGTGGTTCGGAATCCACTTTAAGCCGTAGGTCTCGGGCTCCTATGACTGTAAGAGCGTCACGGAGGAGAAGTCAGACTTCTACCTACGGGTGCTCCAGCAGAACAGAAGCTGCACCCTCTTCTCTCCTTCCATGAGGGATACGACAACAATTCAAAATAATTATATTTTTAATATATTTTTTAAATTTTTAATTTTTCCGCCTTCTATGAGACTATTTGACGACTATACTTTGTTTTACTTAAAATCTTCTTATCTCTACTAATAATAGGAACATTTATATGAATGACAGAACTAACTGATATTTTCAACGTGCCTATGTTAACCCACCTAACTTAAGTTAACTACAGCGTGAATATTTGCAACGTAGACACTATGCTTTTCTTTTCACCTATATATGTTTGTGAAAAACAACAATAATGCAAACAATAATATTGACATTATATGATTACAATATTTCGAAGATTTCATTAACAGACACGTGACGAACGTGGGATAACCCTGTCAATTTTGTTGTATTAGGTTTTGTTATTTATGTAGGTAATTGTGTACTTTTTGTATTATATATTAAAGTGATTTGCAATGCTAAGTTTTTATGTACTTGTAGACTATTTCCTTTAATATTTTTAATGTATCATTTGAGTTCAATAGAAAAATTTTGATACTTAATTTCATATGCAATAAATTTTTACGCTTTTATTATTTTCTGCAAAATGTTTAGTTGGAAAAACATGGCAATATAAGATACAACGGTATTCAAGCAAATGATATTTTTGCGTGCTTGCATTCGCTCTATAAATAATAGTTAGTATACAGCTTACATCATCTTAAAACAGTTTTATATTTGTACAGGCAACATGTTAAAAATATTATTCCTGTTTAGTTCTTGTTTAAAAATGTCTAAGCAATTATTGGGAAAACGAGAGAAATATAATCAATGTCAGAACAATTTGTTAAATGGGTAAGAACAGATATACCAGAGAATGGAGGAAATGCGGAAATGTTCCAATTCCTAAATTTCAAAAACTGGTGACATAAAATTATATTTAATATCTATCCCTTCAATGAACGGCCGTTCTCATAGAAAAAAGAAATAATCGATTCAAAACCAGAAGGCACTACAAGAAGAAAACTCTACTTAACAAGATGCTTTAATACGGTTACCCCATAATAATTAAAAAAGACGAGCCTGTACTGTCTCACAAGTACTTAGACTCACTGTACTTAGACTGTACTCGAGCCTGTACTGTCTTCACAAGACAGCCAAGTACTGTCTCACCAATTGATATCTGTAAAAAATCCTTCTCTACTATTCTAAAAGAATTACTGCTAAATTACAATCATCCACATTCCTTACTTGCAATTACAAATAAATTAATATATTTCCTTGTCACACATGGTCTAGATGAAGGTAACAGCATTGAATTAAATTAAATACATTCAAAGCGAAAATTTACAAAGGTCTGGTATATGTTAAGCGAGTTAATAGAGAAACTTAAAAGAAAATGTGTTTTTTATATTACTTTAATCAAAATGTAGTATTTCGCTTTTCTTACATGCGTTTTGGGCACAAATTGCTTAATCTTTTAGATCCACAAAAAAATTGCATGATTGGAGGCATCTTCATACAGTTATTCGCCAACAAGAAAGTTCTCCAAAGCTCAAAAATTCGTGTGTGAAATTGAAAGTGATAGCAAAGAATCTCAAATCAGGAAATGCAATTGATGATTATGTCGTTAGTTGAATTTACAAGGTAAATAACATGGTGTAAAATATTAAAAATAATACTGAATGTTAACTTATTGTATAACAAAAATAATATTGCTCTTAGAGGTTCAAATGAAATTATTGGAGATCCAAATTGAAGCATTTTTTTTTTTTACTACCTGAAAGTAACATATTGAAAAACATAAATAAGGTTTCGTCTCTTATTCCTTATCCACTATTTAAAAGGAAATAATAAAATTAGTTTGACAAAACTAGAAAGGAAATCATATGCAGAATTAAAAAGCAAAGTACTACACAATTTTATTCAACTGCATCTCTGATGTTTCAAGAAAAAGAGTAAATGATTCAGATTATAAGATAAGTCCATATTGACTGTAATGAAAAGGTAATAATTTAATGAAGTTTCATAAACTTTATTCAGTCACTTAAAAAATTGGGAGAAGGTTTTAGGCTGAAATTTTAAATAAATTATAAGTTTATAAAATGGATATTCAGTATCGTACGGGGCAAGAATTTGACAATAATGTCAATAAGGCTGGCAAATATAAGGGAGTAAGGGCACGTATTTTGTGAAATAATAATTTATCAATATCTTGTGCAGATCATAGTCTAAATTTACTTGATGTCCAAGCTGCTTCTGCAACTCTAGAAATTATTATTTTAATACTGAACAAAGATTGTTTGATTTTTACTCGTCCACAACAAGTCATTGGGACAACATTGGGACATTTTAATAAAGTGCCTAAAATTATCGCTTAAATGTTTTTCTAATACAAGGTGGTCATTAAAAGCCAGTGTAATAAAGGCGTTGTATTTAAAATTGCGTGAAATAATGAAAGGACTGCAAACGATTGCAAACAAGTTTTCAAATCCAGAAGCAATATCTAATGCAAAAATTATAATTTTTGCAAATTAATTATAGATTTATCCGTTCTCTTCTACGTGGAATAAAATTCTACAATGCATCGATCGAAAAATAAAGCATTACAACAAAAAGATTTCTCAATGGATTGTGGAACAAAATTAATTACTGGATTACATAGTACATTACCCAAAAATATATTCGAAAAGTTATATACTTAAAATTATCAAAAATTCATCATTTTAACCAGGAAAATTTCAATAGACAAATGAAAAACATTTCTTATTCTTAATCACTCAAATATTTTCAAGCTGTTTAATAATAAAACTAAATGAAAACAGGGATTTTTGGACTATATAATATGGATCTCTTAAAAATTTATTTTTATTGCTTATTTGTTATTAAATATTATATTTTTAGAAGTTATAAAACATATTTTGGGATTTTTTTATATATACAGGATAAAAAATAAAATAAAACCACATAAAAAAAATAGTATTATCTTTGATAAGCTTTTTTATGTTCTGACTTCTGAAAACTTACTTATATCAATGAAATTTTATCATTTTTGTGAATATTAAGTTTATATTGACGAAATTGGATGAATATTAAAGTAATAGTACTACATTTTACTATCAAATTTTACAATCTTTAAAATTAAAATGCAACTAAATGCTGTTTTGGCTACATAATTACTAGGAAAAAAATAATTAATAGAAAATTGGATCTCTGTGTTGTAGCTTTAAAGTTGTAAGAAACACAGACTGTTATAAGACTCATACACATAAACATATCTTGTTTTATATATGTAGAAATCATGTGTTGCTTTATATAAGATAAATCTATAGATGATAATTATGCATGTAAAAACAAATTTGTAACATAACATATGGGCAATAGAAACATTGATCCTAGCATGTAATTATGAAATAAAAGGTCGTTGTTTAAAGCATCAAATCTCTTCCAATCGAGATCGTTAATTTTAAGATTTAGACTAAACTTAGATTTTTTTCCTACTAAAATATTTAATGTGTAGAGATGTTAAATGTGAAATGAACTTGAATAAACGATTAATAAAAGAAAATAACAGATAAAATATAAATGGCTAAACAGTTAGATATTTGTTTCTTTATTTAGTCACAAATCAATAAGGCTGAAAATGCAAAAATTCTTATAATATATAGCGAAAAATTTAATTAAAAAAATATTTGAGGAAAAAAACTAATTAATTAATTGAAATTTATTTTATTTCAAATTCATTACTTAGCTTTTAATTTCCAAATATTGGCTTTGATATACTTCGTGTCAATGCAATCATGTTTACCTAAAAAGCAATTGAACTAATTCAGAAATTTTCAATTGTAACACAAGCATAAACGCAATATTATTTCCTCGTTAAAGCAGAAATTTCTCGTTAAAGAAATTTTCTCTTTAAAGCAAAAATGATATTCTAATTTTAAGATCTCTTATCACAGAAAATATTACTGCTACTAAAATCCACAATTTTATTGATTTTTGCATTAAAAAACACGAAATGCTTATCAAATTGGAAAAATAATGGAAATTTAATATAACATTAGCCAAATAATATATTATTATTAATAATAACCAAATTATTATTAATTATATAATATTTGGTTATAATTTATGGAAATATATCCAAATATGACCACCAGTCTAGGCACTGGGCAGAACAAAATATCAACAACGCATAGTTGCAATGCATAGTTACAACGCACTACCAACAATAACAGGGTATTGTTAAAGTAATTAAAATATTCTTTTTCTAAGCACAATTACAAAATTCCTTATTGTAATCATGAACTTAAATAATAGCATAAATATAAAAAAGCCTTTGTTGATAAGTTCAACTTACAAATTAGTACTCTGGTTGTCAAAAATTAAGAAAAATCAGAAATATTGCGATTACGTTAAATTTGTGATAGATAAAATCAAAAAATAAGTAAAATTTCATAAAAATTTCGTAGTGAACATAAAAAATACTACTACATCAACACAGCATATGCAAATTAGAGAAGCTTCTGTCATTTAATGTATTTTAGACGTGTCCTGCAAATGTAGTCTGATACGCAAAAATATCCATAGCATGAGGCATGATCGCCCCCTCCTCAGCAAAAGGGCATTCTAGGCGACAGATTTATTGCGCCTATTCCTACATAGATTCAGTTCAGTTTTTTTTTTTTTTTCCCTTCTTTTTTTTTTCTATCGAAACTTAAACAGTGCTTCACCAATTCAGGAGTTCACTTCGCTATCCAACATGCTGCTCTGGCCCCATTCTTAAAATGTGATATAAATAAAGTAAACGAATATTTTGTTCGCTGTTCATAATTTTGGTTTATTTATTATCATTAAAAATGCATAGTCAGTATAACGTGTAGAATTTCTTTTACTCATTACAACGGTACATTTATAAATAAATAGTTTAATTTAATAAGATGAACTCAAGGGCATACAAAATGAGTTTTTGTAAGAACTTAAACCTATTCTAAAAAATAATATATTTTCTTTATGTTTAATTCTATTCTTTTTTTAGTAATGTTATCCAATTTTATATAATTTAGGAGAAGTCCCTATGAATTTTTATTTAATGCCATTATTTGAAATGCTGCTACTGATCTCCATTGTTATAATTAGTTTTGTTTAACTTCTAGTTTGAAAAGGATCTGCTTTAACATATTCGATTCAATAGGTAATAGTAATTAGCGGAGTAGGAAATGATTCGATCAATTTTCATTTAGTTATTCTTAGAACTGTTTTATAATGAAAAACATTGTAGACAATGCATCATTTGAAAATAGAGTATTATATGTTTGTGATTCTATATGCTTGTGATTCATCTAGTTTGTAGCATCCATTAAATTATGGCCTCATAATAATTGAGGTACGCTCTATGTACAAAAGCATTCTGAATTCTGTAAAGCTCAGTTCTTGTGTACCAATGTCCAAAATAATATGAAGGGGCTCTTCATTTTTGGCCATATTAACAACTGTTGCTCTATTTGAAAAGAAATTTGCTAATTGTAACTAAGTATCAGTTAGAATGGCATGTCATACTTCAAAATATCAGTAGTCCAATTTGACATAATTTTAAACTATTGGGCCCTGATTCTTAAACATGATTACAATTCATTCCATAAAGGTTCTGTAGGATTCATACAATTTTTTATATAAAAATTGAATTCTTTTATCAACAACCATTTCAAAAATTCTAGACTCTAAAATATTTGTTATGTGAATTTAAGCCTAGTTGTACTGAAAAGAATAGTTTAGTACAAAACTACTGGCACAACGTGGCAGTTTTAAGTTTTCTAAAATAACAAGATAGACTTATGCGCAAGCAATTATCTTTTCAGGGGCCAAAGTAGTTAAAAACAAATAAACAAAGAGATGGTGTCCCATGCTATAATACCTCGTCGCCAAACTTTACTTGAGCTACAATATAGTCGTTATCTAGCAGTTCCTTATTACCAAACCAGGCCATTGAACTGCCAGACAGTATAACCGAGATTCATTTTTCCAAAGGGAGTGTTTCTGATATTTTAGATTCCAGTTACGAGGTGATTTCGGTCATTCTAAGTGACAATAACCATTTATTATGAGTAATGTGCCACTTATAGGCGACTTCTCGACCAGGAAAATTCAAATTTCCCAACTCTCAGTAAATTTTCTCAGTATTTATGGTACAAGAATTTTTGAAATTCATCATGCATAGTTTACGCCGATTCCATCCACGTCTGTTGAATGACTTGTTTTAACACTTTACGATTTTTATCTGTAAGACTAAATGCATTTGTATAACTTAGATCAGAAAAAAAAATCAGCTGAAAAACACAGAACAAATTTTCATAATTTCCCAATGATGTCAAAAAAAAAACTTCAATTCTTTCAGTCACCAAATTCACGTTATTCACTCATTCTACATTTCACGCATTGATGTGTTCTACAAACTTATTTCGTTTTATAGGTTCTAAGTGTATTGTTATGTCAATATACGAATTTAATCTTTCGCATTACTGTTCGAATATTTTGCCCAGGACTTTGTGTTTCTGCTTAGTCAAGTAATATTCAACCTTATAATTATGAGATATATAGAGTAGATTGATGAATGAAATTATAAAATTTAACCTCCATCTAGTTTTACAGTTATTAATAAAAAAAAAAAACTTTTTCTATAAATTTAATATAAGATATGAATCGATATATTTTAGTTTCTAGAAATAGTAATAAAGTTCATTTAAAATAAATGTAGGTTGATATCTAGCAAAAATAGTTAATTTTGTAAATTTTATAAAAAATTAGTCCATGAACATCAAAAACAAACAAAAAAACCCAGAAAAAGTGAACACAATCCTTAATGCATATATATCGTAAAATATTTGTTATACATATACTTTTATGTACATCAGATATGCCCTGGTCACAGCCCGCATTTGATGAAAGAATAAATCATGAAAGATGACCCGATAGTTTACTAAAAAAAAAAAAACATTAAAATATTATAAAAATATGTTATTCTGTGTTTTGCATTTTGTTTGCAAGTTAAGAGATTTGGACTTGCATCATTTACTCTCTGATCACAAATCAGGGTGTATAGGCTGCTGAGCGTCAACTCTGTTTATTAACAAGACATCAGCTATTGCCGAATATTTGTACCATGCATTCATTACGAATTTTATAATATTGCCAAACATATATTCCATTTTTAAATTGCACTCAACAATGTAGCTGCTGTTGTCACGTTGTAACAATTCGTCAAGTTGCTTACAACAACTATTGTCAAGTGCTGTTGTAAAGAGCTACTTATTCGGATCAACACTTATTTCTTTTGATAAACACATTTTCAAGCATGAATATGTTTGTTAACAAAAATTTTCAAGTATGAATATTAAAACATTAATAAATAGAAACTATTTAAAAAATTATTTTTGTGATTGGTTACTACAAAAAATCGAATCCAGTATCAAATACTAAAAACCTTTTATTTCAATGTAATTTTAGTCCTCAAAATTCTTTGTATTATATTATATTATTTATATTTCATTATATTGTTTATATAAATAAAATAAATGTATGATAGACAGTTATTTTTGTGCGACTGCGTTCGAGTTATAATAAATATTTGTGGTCCCCTAGACTTCCGTAGTCTGTATATCTCTGATGAAAGAAATATATTAATAATGATGTTTTTTTCTACATTAATTTTATTACAATTAAAATAATAAATATATTTTTATAAGAAAAACATTTCTTTTATTTCGACTTTAATATAATTAATATCACTATCATATTTAAAAATCGAGTTTTTAAATTTTATATTCTAATTATAGTTGAAATGTTTTTAAAAAAGTTTCCTTTTGCAGTATCCGGCCAAGGTTGCACAGATAAAGACGGTAAGAAAAAAACATACAAGACCAACTTTTTCCGGTCATCAAATCTATGTTCTAGAGAAAACTTTTGAACAAACAAAATATCTTGCTGGTCCCGAGAGAGCTAAGCTGGCTTATGCTTTGGGGATGTCAGAAAGTCAAGTGAAGGTATATTCAGCACTTAATAATATAAAAATTTTATAAAAGAAATTTACGTTTCTTATTTATAAACAACTAATTTATTTCAAAGCAAACTTTTATGTTTTTATGCAACTTGCCCCTAAATTTAGATGAGTGTATTGTATTATTGTGTTTCAGTAGTTAACTATTTTAATAATATTAAAAATAATTTTTACTTTTATGGTTGTGTTTTTATTATGGAACTTAAGTAATATGTTATAATCAATTCAGGTCATTTGACGAAACTGGATAATCAATTGAGATTAAGGAATGAAATCCGTCTAGTATTTTTATTGCTTAAATTTTGAAGAACTAAAGAGTTATTTATTAAAGCTATTTAAATTATATTCTTTATGACAACTGCTAGATTCTTTATGGCGTTCTTAAATGAGCTATTATCAAGCACCTCAAGAACAATCAAACAACGAATGTACAATGTCAACGAAGTAAGTCATTTTACAGTCATGTCCAAATTTATCTTTACATACCCAAAAATAATGATATTCAATGAAATATCCAAGCAATGTGATCCATGTTTGCAGGGAAGTGTCACTTTTTTTAAAAGTGATTGAACAGGCCCGAGTTTCCTCCTGTTTACAATATGAGCCCCTTTTTGGTTTCGTGTACTATCATGCCGTGTGATAATGAAGGTCTGATGCAGACCACGTATTTTAAATTAGTCCGAGACTCGAGAACTCTGAAAATTTTCGTCCTTGGAGTGAACTGCACTTGTACATCTCATTTATATCTTTAATTTTCATTTCATTGTAATTGGAGTTCTGTATATATAATTAATGCTTGTAAATAAAATGTAATGTGCCCCCATGAACCTGAAAGTGGCCTTTTCTTAAAGCCGTTATAGGTCCAGTGTAGGCCGAGACGTTACAGTATGATTTTGAGAAAAGACCAGAAAAGGTTAATAATTATTGAGTTAAAGGGACATAAGCACAATGAAGATATTATTTTTAATTTATTTAAATAAAGATAAAGATAAATGCAACCAGATTTAATTCAATCAAAGATAGTTCAAATGGTTGCAAAGAAATTATAGCTAACATTATTATTTTAGAATGCCTAAGACAATTTTAAACAAGTCTTATCGATGTAATAATAGTCTTTATTGATTAAAATTAAAATTTAAATAATGGAACGTGAAAATGTGACATTTTATCTTAACATATAAGATCCGAGCTCTTGAAAAACGTAAACGTAATTAAAACAACAGGAAATTTTTAATACTAATAAATGAATATATATATGTTTCAGTTTATCAGTTTTCATAATTAAAAAATTTCTTTTGCCAGTTATGTCATATTTGAGAAAAATATGAGTTGGTTTTGAAATTAAATTTAAAGAGCTTAACTTCAGGGGAAACAGATTCCCAAGCTGTTTTGTAATTATCAAAAAATGAAATGTGTATAAAATTACTGATATTAAAGTGAGTAATCTTAAATAAAAACTTATCTATTGATAGTACATAGATAACACTTTGCATAGCTAGAGATACTAATATGAGTATATAATTAAGTTTCTTTATTCTCTACTGTAAAATCCCCAAATTGTTCCGTTTGTTATTAGTAATTTACCTTTAAGAAATATGAAAAAGATTAGGGTATTAGATATGAATCCTACTTTGCAGTAAAAAGTGCAGACCAGAGAATATATTTATTTCTCACATTTTCGCAATAAACTATCATAGAAACCTTCAATGTGATTCTAAAGTATTTTTAACCAATTTCCCTCATTTATTTAAATTGTAATTCATTCAAAAATTCAACTTCTTAATTTGTAATATTCAATGTTTCAGTTTCAAATTTATTTTTCAAAATTCAAATACTAACTGTGATGTATTTATAGGTATGGTTTCAAAACCGAAGAACTAAATGGAGAAAAAGCACGCAGCAGAAATGGCTACAGCCAAGCGGAAACATGATTCAGAAGCTGAACATTTTAGACATGAAGATATTTCTGATCGAGATGAATTTGATTCAAAACGACTTAAAATTAATGTTCTTAGAGCCAACTGTAGACATGAGGACTCATCTGAAAGTATACTTTGACATCACCCTTATTTATATGAATACTTTTCAACAATGACGAAAAAATTAATTGTTATTAATAACATACCATTTACTAGGACGACTAAATTTTGTTGTGTCAATAACTGATTCATTACTAGATTGCCAGTCGTTTCCTGTCTTCCAGGTCATAACAACTAACACCTGTCATCTTGAATCATTTTGATTCGTTAAAAGAAATATTTAAATATCGACAGCTGGAATTATGTCTCTTGTGAAAAATAAACATAAACGTTTTTGCATCATCATCATCATTCTTTTCATCACTTTTTCCCTGGCACAAATGTTTGAACATTCATCTAAACAATGACTATAAATAAAATCGTTTGAAAGACATTCATTTGGCCTACAGGATATAATATATAAACTATTTAGACTTGGTTCTGTTTATACATAATAAAAACTGGAACTATTAAGAGTTTGTGAAAAATTTAATAATAATAACTAATTTGTTACGTGCTTATGATAATGCTGTTCCTATTTACAATAGACTCTGAATATCTGAATTGTTTACCGAATTTCTTCATTATGTATGATAGAAAATATCAGTTATGCAATCATCATACCTAAAAGTTATAATGTTAATGAAATCCATTGTATTCAATGCAATTTGTGGGTAAAGAGTAGTTAATTACTATTGAATGCTTTATTTCATTGCTATTATGTATAAATTTATAGCTTTTTATAAATAGTATGGAACTGTTAAGTGATTTCTGTTTATTGTAATTCAGTTATCAACATTCATTTATATGTTGTAAAAAGTTTAATATAAATTTAACTTTCAAAAAATAAAATCATGTTCATTTTAATTATTCCCTTGGGATCAAATCAGATAGTTTTCTTAAGTTAAAAAGTTTTAAACTATTTAAAGTTAATATTTAATTTTTGCTTTATTTATTTTAAAACTAAATTTACCAACAAGTGTCCCGTTTTCACGTTATAAATTTGACGTCATTATTGTAGCTCATCAAATTAATGTTAATTTAATCTGCTTAATCTAATTCGCATTCGAAACTTCTCGAATTAGGTGAAATAAAAATACGAATTATAACTTTTTATGGTATTCCTGAAATTGTAAAGCGATACTAAATTTATAAAATATTTATTTTAAAAATTAAAATACTTTTTAATAATTTTAATTATATTTTTAATTTAAAGAGATAAAATTGAACAAAAAGAAATTTAAAAAAAACTTTCTTTATAAATGCTTTTTTTCCATGCATATTGTGTTAAATTCAGAATTCTTTCGTATATTTCATTTTTAATTACAGCCACATTAACTGCTGCTCATTGAAAGAAAAGTTTCAGAACGCTTCAATAGATGGCGCCATAAGTCTAAGTTTGGTAGGAAAATGAAATGCTTTTTAATTTTACGTTACTAAGAAGCTAACTTCAACAACAGCAATTACTACTTCTTTTGATTTTTAATATTCTAAAAGCAGCTTAAAATAGTAAATTTATTCATATATTTCATATATGTTTATTTAGTTGCTAAATGAAAATTAATTCTGGCAGATTTTTGCAAATTTTTTTTTTTACATTTACAATTGGAAGCTTTTTCATTGTTATTGATATGCTATTGTTATATTCGAAACTATTATTATTTTTCCATTTATATCTCTAAATTTATTTTATATTTCAGTGATTTAAAAAGAACCATTTAATTACAAAATGGAGAAAAAAATGAGAATTTGACAATTACAATTTCAATAAGTAACGCTTGATCGATTTTATTGCTTTTTTATTAGTAAATTACTTACTATTTTATTAGTAAATAACTTACTTTTTTTATTAGTAAACAGGATTTTCAGACACATCGTATGCAGCTGGAATTATTTTAAATATCAACAGTAAAATTATGTAGAGGTATATGTTTAGTTAATAACTTTAAAAGATTCGATTAATTAATAGTTTTTTGACTGAATTGTTCTGAAAAATAATGAATTCACACTACATCAATTAGTATTAGCTAATTGTTCCATCAGCTTTAGGAAGACGTTCAATACCTTATGATTGTATTTTTGGTTATATTACAATAAATCTTATATACATTATCTTTGCTGTAATATTTGTTATATTACAACAGTATCTTAATTTGTCAAAATATGGATTTCTATTTGAACTTTCGTATTTTTTTTTCACTTCAATCGAAGTTTTTTTTTTTCTCGATATGCTGTTCTTAATTTCATAACTAATTATCATAATCATTAAATTTAGATCTTTCTAAATTTATTCTATATTTCAGTAATTTACAAAAAAAAAATTTTAGTTACAATGCAGAGAACAAATGAAAACTAAATTGTTAAAATTTCCATAATTAACGTTTGGACAAGATTTACTTTTTTTATTAGTAAATAGAATTTTCAGAATTTATTTATTTATTTTTTTTTTTTTTATTTTTTTTTTTTTACAAAGCTAGAAATATTTAAGATATCAACAATAAGATTATGTAGAGATATATGGTTAGTTAATAATTTTTAAGTAATATAAACAAAAATATAACATTACATATGACTACCATTTTATAAAAACAGTACAAAGATCACTAGCAGACATTATTAAATGTTTGCTAAATATTATTACATTGAAGCGTCTGCTAAAAATTATTTAATCACAAATTTTTTTTATATTATTAAAAATGATTAACAAATAGCATATCCCACATAATTTAACGATTGATATTAAAATAATTCCAGCTTTGTAAGAAAATATGAAATTCAGAAAATCTGAATTACTAATTAAAAAAGTAATTCTTATTCAAAAGCTAATTACGGAAATTTTAATTGCCAACTTTTCAATTGTTTCTCCGCTTTGTAATTAGCAAGTTATTTTTTTTTTTTTATTACTGAAATATAAAAAAAATTCGATAGATCTAAATGGAATAATAAGTATAGTTAGTTACTAAAACAAAAACAGCATATCGAGAAAAAATAAGCTTCCATTTGGAGTGAAAAAAATACAATGCGTGAAATAAAAATAGCAGTATTGTGACGAATTAAGATACTGTTATTTGTATTATAATATAACAAATACGATCAAAAGAAAGTATTGAATGTCTGGATGGAACAATTAGCTAACACTAATTGATATAATGATATAATGCAAATTCCTCATTTTTCTGAAAAGTTTGGCCTGAAGCTTCGGTATATACCATATGAATAGTTAACGGAAAAATTCATTTTATTACAGTTTATTTGTGTTTTGTAAGTCTTTTAAACTATACAAAAAATTATCTCGATTCTATTTAAAAAGTAATCATTTAATTATTCTTTTTCTATTAAAACACTTATTTAAATTCCACATAACCAATTGCTCATACTCATAACAGCAATACAAATTGCACATTCATCGTTAAAAAGGTTATGCTTATATTTAAAATGTAATTCTTTTCACTGGTACATAGTTTAGATACAAACAATCCTGATATAAACCCATAATATCTGTACTCTAGATAATGAAAGTTAATTAAATGTTATTCAATTCTATTTGTTTACCCTCTTGTAAAAAAGATTTTATTACACAAAGTCTCACAATATATAAAGATATTAAATAATTAAATAATACAATGTCATACCTAAACTAACATTAGAGGCAACCACTAAGGAAATAGCATTGCTGCAGCCTTGGCAATA
>BPLR01011561.1:0-42933 GCA_021605095.1 Caerostris extrusa | reverse complement strand
CTCCTAATGGAACCGGGACCTACAGTTTGCGTGGATTCGGAGGAGCACTACATGAAGCAGCTCATGGCACCGCCGGGGAGCTCGAACCCGAATATATGCGCAATACTATATATATATACATCACCATATATATATATAGCGATCGATCATTGTGATATCTAATGTCTATCTCTATTTCTTCATCTATTCATAGCTTTTTGCATCTTTATTTTAATTCCTTTATATTTTACTATGGCTTGCCAGTATTTGTGCAGTGATTTCTTTTATTCAAATTCACGTTCAAAGCTCAACTTTTTATGATATCTATAAAATTCTGAAAGAAAGGACCTGAATGATCGAATGGCTAGCGCTCTGTACCACAGGATTCGGGTTCGAGTCCTGGCGGTGCCATGGATGTTTGTAGTGGTTCGGAATTCGCGCTTTAATCCATAGGTCCCGGTCTAACAGGATCGTAGAGCGTTGCGGTGGTATTGTTACTCAGCGTCCGTAGCTTATCTTCAATCTACATGCACCTCCTATGTAGTACCAAGTGAGTAACTTCGGTGCAACACTTGCCTTAAGGCATCAAATACTACTGTTTAAGTGTTTGCCAGCGGCGTTAGAACAAAAAAAAAATTTGAAAGACTACCAAGGATTAATAAATATTGGACTTTGATTATAATTTATCGTTCATCGTCACATTGTTTCTTTGTTTTAAAGCAATTAGATAAATTGAGATAAAAGCAGCATTTGAGAGTAAACATCTCAAAACAACGAAACGAGTCAAGTCAGAAACTTGATGTAAATATGGGATTATTAATTTTGAGAAATACTGCTAAGGTTATTAACGTATTTTTTTTATGAAAAAAATAGTTCGAGCACCTCTATTAAATTTAAATCTATGATAAATTACTGACCTCTTTCTTTATTTACGTTCTAGGTGTATGGAAAATTTCTGAAAACTGCAAAAAGTAATGGTAATAGTTTTCGGCAGAAACATAATGTAAGTGATAGATTAATGTTTACTATAATTCAAATAAAGTATTGCTTTATTATTAGGAAATATGTATGATATTTAATATTTTTGATACCACTGTCTCATTTACTTTTATTTAATCATAATAATCATTTTTTTATATATTAGATACATTTTCGTTTGAATTTTTCTTGCATCTTCGATTTATTCTTTCAAATAATTTTTTTTATTATTTACGAAACCAACTCCGAAATTAAGAATTATTTTTATTCCTATCTTTTAATAGAATTAAGTTCTGTTTCTTGAGTTTTATTTTTTCTGTAACATTAGGATAGTGACAGTTTCATAAGCACAAAATATAAGCAATAGGTTTTGGATCATTGTCCTTAGATTGGCATATCGCTTTCGTTTTCTTTTAACTGTGCAAATAGTAAATATATGAATTTTTTGGGGATTAAAAATCAGCTCAAGTTTATATAATTTCCACTACATTGAGGGCATATTCAATATTAAATGAGAATTAATTTTTCTCTTTAATGCATTTTTATTACTAAGAAGTATTAGATTCTCTCCAAAAACTATTTGGTTATTATTATAAAGGCTTTAACAAACCTATTTTTACTTTCCAAATACTGGTGTCATTTCTGATTTTTAGCAAACTTTTCATCTATTGGAGCAAGAAATCTTTTGAAGATAAGAAGTTTACAAAGTGTTCATAGCTTATCTGTGAAGTAAAATAGTTTTTATATAAATCTTTTTTCTAACATCTACATTAAAATTTTGAATGTCCTTTATGTCTCAAAGGAGTTCTTGAAAATGTGATTATTGTATTTTCATCATTTATATATATTTTTTTATCTTTCAAATAAATTGTTTTACTGTAAGTATATATATATATAAATAATACATAAGATGTTATATGCAAGTAGTATATTTATGGTAGGAAGTGGTCATTGTATCTGCTGTAAGAACTCCAATTGGGTCATTTCGTAGCTCATTGTCTCCATTAAAAGCTCCTGAATTGGGAACTATTGCTGTTAAAGCAGCTGTTGAAAAGCAGGTAATATGATATTGATAGTTAAAAACAATGTGCATGTACCAATTTTTGTCAATGTGTTTATATTTATAGATGATTATGTTGCATTTGAAAAAATAATTTCGTTTTGTCCTTTGGTGACTTTTTTTAACATTGGATTGTAAACTACTACTACTATAAACCCATGATTCAAATGATTAAAAAAATTTTAACTTATTCTGAAACAAACACGTAAAAATGATTGAATGCTTTGATTAAAGAAATTAAAATTACTATAAATTGAAAATATATGAATAACTGAAAATTATTTACAAATTAAAAAGAAAGTAAATAAAAAAAGGACATTTAAAATAATTATAAATAAGCAATAAGAAAATTAAAATTTAACTTCTGTTAAATTAATGAAAGGGGAGGGGACATTGTGAAGTGGAAAAAAAGGTGAATTATCTATGAAAATGATCCCCCCTCCCCCATTTTAATCCGAAAGTCTTTTGTAATATGTTTAAAATTATTTTTCTTCATTATTTTGATAAAACATTTATAATATGATTAATATTGTATAAACTTCTTCAGAATCTAAATTCTAAGTTTTTCATGTAACTTTTTAAACTTATGATAAGCATTTTTTAATTTATTTTTTCAAACGCTATTGTTCTAGGTATCCCTAAAGATGCTGTTGAAGAAGTGTACATGGGTCAGGTTTTGCAGGCCGGTGCAGGTCAAGCTCCTGCTAGACAAGCTGCTTTAAATGCAGGTAATTATTTTGAAAAATATTATTTGTTGTTATTATCGTTTCCATGGATTTAAAGTATAATTATCAAAGTTAGATCAAGTCAAAAGTCTTCACGATAGCGGCCGCTGGCAATGGCACCGCTTCACTATACAGGACTTCTGTTAAGTTGGCCTCGATGGCACCATACCCAATTGCAAAACAGGGGGTGAGTGCTGGGCACTCTAGAATGTACTTAGGTGTTAGGAAAGCATTTGGGCAATTTCTGCAGGGGATGTATTCTCTGGTCTTGTCTGGGAGAATCTTCATCCCTCTGTAATGATTAGTTCTGAGTCTGCTAATAACTGATGTCAACTTTCTAGGGTAGCTGAAGTCCGTGATGAGTGGCTTCTTAAAGTTATGAGGAATGAGTCGGCTTTTTGGCTACTGCATTAGCATCTGTAAGTGTGATGGTAGTCCTGGGTTGTTCATTGTCCCTGGCTTCTTTGGCTAAAGAGTCAGCACATTCGTTGCCCTCAATGTTGACATGTGCAGGAATCCATTGAAGATGACATGATTTGCCTCTATAGTGTAGAGTCTCGAGCAGAACATTTATCTCATAAGTGATCTTAGTATCTCCATTTTTAATTGCTTCCAGAGAGAATATTATTTAAACTATATAAATATATGTCAGTCTGAAATGTATTATAGTAGTAAAACTTTTGTTGAAACATCTTCTAGTGTTAAATAAAATTACATATATAATACCTAAATCCTTACTTTTCTTACCAAATCATGTATATGCTTACAGAATTTTTTTATCTGCTGTTTATTTAGTCAGGAACTTTTTATCCATTTAAATTATTGTCATCATGAATGAGACAATGAATGCTCTGCAATGGTAACTATGAAATTCATGATAATGATAAGGGCACTTCCAGCTCTTAAAACTTGAGGTGATAGTGATGGTAACTATTAAGCCAACATAGGAGGAGGATTATATCGAATCCTTGATTAACAATTGAATAAATAAAGGACCACCTAAATAATAGACATCTATGATAATAGAATCTTAGACAATAATAGAATCTAATGGTAGACATCTTAAATAATATTTTATTTCTGAGCTCAGTAGATGTTTTCATTCTATATAAAATAACAGGACATGTTCCAGAATATGTGGCAGTCATATCCATTATGCTGGATAACTTTCTGGTTTACACCAATTTATCCTGATTTGTGAGACATTCCAAGAGATTATTTACAACTACTTTACAAACTAGAAATCCTTGTTGACTTCTCTGTCATGGCTGTGATCATATGACTTCTGGAGATAGTTACCCAAAATATCTGAGTCTGGGCGATTAAAATTACTGATTTCTTCTCTTAAAATTTGTGCCCTATAGGGCTAAAAATACAGTAATATTTTCTACGGTATATCATTATTAATTATTAACTACAACAACTTATGTTTTCCTTCCCAACATATTACTTTGATTAAATATCTGAAAACTACAAGCATCTGGAACAGGTAACAACATATCTAACAGTTTTCAATTAAATTCATCTTCAACATAGTCATCATA
The DNA here is from genome assembly GCA_021605095.1 of Caerostris extrusa. Lineage (NCBI taxonomy): Eukaryota > Metazoa > Arthropoda > Arachnida > Araneae > Araneidae > Caerostris > Caerostris extrusa. The sequence goes on along the minus strand of BPLR01011561.1, from coordinate 38,647 downwards.
ATCAAAAAACTTTTTGCCTTATATTCTTTACCAACCCTTTCGAAAACAGTTATCATAATGCCAGTTTACATAGGGATAAGAAAAAAACTCTCCAAACACTACTCAAATACTGTAGATTCATTCAGTCATCATTAGACTCCAGTGATATCAAAATTTTGTGAATTTTCCATCTTCATGACATTGTTATCTGGAACATTAAAAGGCTTGTAAAAAAACACTTTTACAAAAACTTAAAGGGCAATAGGCATATTTGAATTTACATAATGGGCAATGTTTCTCTCCTGAGACATTCATTCCACCAACAATGTTTTGAGTATGGAATTAACAGCCATTTTGAAAAAAAATTGTTTAATTATATCTGTTTTATATTAATAATAAATAAATAGTTGTCATTAAAAATTCTGCTCTTACATTTTTTTATTAAATTGTTGCATATTTTTAACAATGTAAAATTATTCTATATGCCTTAGTTTATCTAATATATTTTTTAAAAAAAGTGATTTATTAGATAATATATAACTCTGATATGCACATTTGAAAATGATATATTAATTTTTTTTGTCAGGTTTAAATATTGCAACTCCCTGTACAACAGTAAATAAAGTATGTGCTTCTGGTATGAAATCTATAATGCTTGCTTCACAGAATCTCATGCTTGGACATCAGGTATTTAAAATGTTCTTAACTTTTATCACATTAAGAATTGCTTTTACATTTACTTGAAGATAATTCTTTGAGGGTCCTCAAGATGATTTGCTCTATTCATCATTTCACCAATCTTGATGCTTGAATCAATAATGATGGAGAATACTTAAGTACTTTATTCATTTTTCATACACAATTCAAGATCTTAATAGTACATTTTGAAAATACTCTCAATACTTTACTTTAATTAATCACCAAAATTGCTACAAATAATTTAACATATTTGGATAACATAGACTTAAAGGATTTTTATGAAATTAATTATCTTGCTGTTTTTTTATTTAGATCATTATTTTTACTAAAAAAAAATCTAATAAACACAATTGTTACCATCATAATTTTGGAGTAATTAAAAATAACTTATAAAAACATTTATTTGTTAAATATTACTATATTTCATACAATTTTTGTAATGTGTGAAATAATATTTTTGTCTTTGTTAATATGTTAGTAAAAGTTACTTTTCTTTTAGGATATCATGGTAGCTGGCGGAATGGAGAGTATGTCTAACTCGCCTTATTATATGGCACGAGGTGACACTCCATATGGTGGTGTCCATCTATTGGTTTGTTTTTTATAACTTTTCTTTAAATTTAATATAGGTTCCTGTTTAAATGTATTTTTTACTAAAATTAATACTAAGGTAATACTAAAATTTGTAAAATTAGATAATTAATTCAAAGTTTTTTTTCTTTCAAAAATTGTACTTAAAAAAGAGAACTCATATTAAATTTTTAATGAATTTAGTTAAGTTTATTGAATTACTTTTTATTAATTTCCAAACTTGTTTTAAAATTATTTTTAGATAATATTTATATTAAAATTTTCTACAGAAAATATTTATTCTACCATATTAAAATATATTTTTTTATAATGTGTAACTAATTATAATAGTGATTATATTTATTGCATACATGATATGTAAATATTTGTCACTTGCCTTCAAATATTTCATTTACTGTTTAGGATAGCCTTGTTTTTGATGGCTTGACTGATGCATACCAAAAATTTCATATGGTAAGAGTTTTTTTTAATATGACGAATATAATTTTTAAAATTTGGTGTAGATTTTTCATAAAAATAATTCATGAGATTTAAAAAATATTTAAGTAATATATATTTTTTTTGTCTACCAGGGTGTTTGCGGGGAAAATACTGCCAAGAAAATGGGAATCACAAGAAAAGAACAAGATGAATTTGCCATAAATAGCTATAAAAAAACTCGTAGTTCAGTGGAGGTAAATTTTATGTTATCATTTGAAAGAAGTATGAAGAAAACTCTTGAACTTTATTTCTTCTCTTTTTTATATTTAAATATTTTTTATATATATAGTGCTTTAGTTAAAAGAAAATTTGTGACTAATTATTCTCATAGCATTTTTTAATGTGCACAGCTAGCATGCAGAATGGGTGAGTTTTGAATTTAGTAGCGGTATTGTTAGAGTCATTGTTTTCAGAAATGATTGGGATGTTTGTGGTATACTTAAGTAGTACATGAAGCCCACCGATGGTAAAAAATAAACAAATAATTATTCTCATAAAAATTAATAAAAGTCTAGTAAAAATGTAGTGAATTTTAGTAGATGAATGAGGCCTGAATGACTGAGTGGTTAGCGCTCTGGTGCTCGGTACCACAGGTTTTGGGTTCGAATCCTGGTGGTGCCATGGATGTTTGTAGTGGTTCGGAATCCACTTTAAACCGTAGGTCTTGGTCTAGCATAGAGTATTGGGGGGAGGGGGTATTGTTACTCCGAGGGCCATAGCTTATCTCAAGTTACATGCTCCTCCGGTAGTGCTAAGTGAGTAACATCGGTACAGAGCTTGCTTAAAGGCTTCAAAGACAACTGTCTAAGTATTTGCCCAGCTGCATTGGAACAAAAAAAAAAAAAAAAAATAAATAAATAAATAAAATAAAATAAAATATTAGATGAATGATTCAAATATTTATTTTAAAATTACTATAATTTTATTTTTAATCTTTAAAATTATTGAAAAAAATATGCATCTGAATTTATCAAAGATAAACAATTTAAAAAAAAAAATTCCTTAATAATTAAAATGTCGATTAAACATTGATTAGAAATTGAAATTTTCTATACAAGTAATTAATAATTTGCATACACAATTTTCAGTGAGATAGAGTGCTTAGAGTAAAGTGTCAATTTTTTTTTTTTTTTTTTTGCAGAAATGTATGGAGAAAAAAATTTGCTGAAGTTTTCTTTAAAACTATTCACTTTATATTTTTAAACTCTTATGAATTAATTTTCTTTTTTTATTTCAGAGTGGAGTTTTTTCGAAGGAAATGGTCCCAATTATAATACCTGGAAAGAAAGGAAAACCAGATGTAGTTGTGGACACCGATGAAGAATATAAACGAGTCAATTTTGAAAAAGTTCCTATGTTGCCCACAGTTTTTCAAAAAGAAAATGGTAAATTAATGAGTTTCTAATAAAAAAATTTAATTTAATTTTTTTTTTTAGTTATGTTAATTTTACTTTTTGTTTTGAAAGAATGTAGAGCATTAATTTGAATAAACAAAAAATTATAAATGTACTTCTAATAAATAACACATTCATAATGCTTTATGTGATCAGTTTTCTGTTAATTAAATTTTTTTTATCAGCAAAATTAAAAATAAGATTTTACAATAAATATTTACGTAAATTTTTAATAAATAATCTGTAAACTTTGAAGTATAAAAATGCAAAGCATTTTTCATTATGCTAATGTTGGTAATTACAGTAATCTCTTTTAATGCAGCATTCTATAATTCGGCATTTCTGTATTCCGGCACAGATTGAGCCTTCACTTTCATATGTATTTTGGCATTTGTTGATCTTGACTGCCAAATGGCTACGCAATGTTGCTGTCATTTTCACCTAGTGTTTATTGGTTGGTTTCAGTACATTGTTTTTTTGTTGTCCATTGAATTGCATATTGCATTTGTACACTATTACAATTGTGTAATTTACCTTATAGCCTATTAGGTGCTAATAATAAGCATGTGATTCTTGGCATAGAGAAGTTAGAGATAATTAATCTAGAATAGATAAGAAAGATAGAGATAATTAAGATGTTTTATCAGTACAAGACTATTCCATTAAAATGTTCAATGTTTGAATTTAATTTTGTAATTGCTAGAATGCCGACGTATTTTGTCAGATATTTATATCTTCTACACAGGTCAAAATGTTGGTAAATACATTAAATATGCAATAGTTTCAATTTTCATCTAAAGTTAGATGTTCTTAATCTTTAAAATAATCCCCCTCTAAAACTTTATTGACACTCAATAAAAGGTTAAAATGGTGACTGTATAATTCTTTTGTAATCTAAAGGTTAATAATGAAAAAAATAAATAAAAGCTTTTAATTAATGTTCAGAAATTTCTTTTCATGCTTTTGTGCAATTAAAGCATAAGAACTGTATTTTTTTAAGTTTTGAAGTATCTTATGTAATGAAAATTACTTTTAGGTACTATAACAGCTGCCAATGCTAGTACTATTAATGATGGAGCTGCAGCTTGTGTATTGATGACAGCTAATACTGCTGAAAAATTGAACATCAAGCCTCTTGCGCGAATTGTTGGTATGTTTTTTAATTATTAAATTTAATAATTTTTTTGTTGCTATAACCTTTTGATAAATTGTCATATAAGTTTTAATATTTATAATTAAATTTTTAAAAATATTAAAGACATTAATGTTTCATTAAAATATTAAAAACATTATTTATAAATGCAAATTTATGAATAATATTTTTACTGGTTAGTAGTGCTGGAAATCACAATTAAAAGCATCTGTTATATTATATAAACAGAGATACCAACTGCAACTGAGTCTTTTCAATTGTGGTAAATTCAGATTTGGAAGTTTGCATCTTTTGAAGAAGTGTAGTCAGAAGTCAGTTTAAATTATATAAATAAATATAATATATTAATAAGTATAAATAATTAAAAATCTTATCCTTCTTTTTATATGAATAAATCTCATTTTTCAAAATTCTATGAAATGTTAAAATATTAAGGGAGGCAGTTCAACTATATCCTCCAATAGTACAACCAGTAGCAAAGACCGTGACTGCTTTAGTAGCAAACCAAGAAAATGTTGAGAAACTTTTCTCGACACTTAAGGCTTATAAAAAGCTATTTTTGCTTCAACAATGAAAGGAGATTCTATAGAAGCTATAGTGTATTTGTAAGAACCAATAAGAATAGCCAAATTACCCATAAAGTAAATTAAAGATTAAAGTAATTTCCCTTGATAATTTTTTTTTTTGCTATTTATTTATGGCATACTATTATCATTTCTAGTATATGTTTCAGTTCTTTGATGTTAGCTGGGTCACATTTCACCACTATCACATTTTTTTCATTTTGGAGATGGCACAACAAACAAGCAATATAAACAATTTTGAAAATAAAAACATCTCATTTATATATAAAAAAAAGAATTAAATTTTAAATGAAATATTTTTTTCAATTGATTGAACTAAAGAAATAAAAATGCATTTTTACTTGGGATTGATTACTTGTGGTCAGTAATGAAACACTAACGTATTTTGTGACATTACCCTATGACTACATAAGTAAACCCCATCATTCAGTTTTACAAATAGTTCTTAAGATTTTGGTTTATACACAAAAAGTATACTGTAATTCGTTTGGACAGCAAATGTTTTTAAAGGTTGAAATATTAAAATTGTGATTAATTATGATACATTAAAATATTTAATTTAATCATTGTTTTATTAAAAATATAGTTGTTTTTAAAAACAATTTATTTCATTAACTTATTGGGAATGAAAGTCGTTTTTTGTTCCTAACAGGTTTTGCTGATGCAGCTGTTGCACCAATTGATTTTCCCATATCACCTGCTTTTGCCATACCCAAGGTATGTTACTATCTTTAAAAAATTGTTAGCTTTAAATTTTACTTATTTCATATTTGTCTACTAATGATTTAATGTTTACAATAGGATATTTGAATTATGAAATTTGCATAAGAATTAAGAGTTATTTTTTTTTTAAGAATTTTAAAATAAAATTATTTTTAAGTCAACAAAAAAAAAAAAAAAAAAGCATTTTTTTTGTGTTATTGGAGCTATTGTATTTTTATTATTCAAATTATTTTGATTCCTTTTCTTATAAAATAGCATCATTTTCTTTAGAAATTTAAAATCCTTTGATGCTTGAGCAGCAATAATTTTCAATTAATATGTTAACATGAAATATTTATAATTGGTGGCCTCAAATTTTTGAAACACAATAACCATTCATGTTATCTTAAACATTTTTTTATTATATATATAGTTGCTTGAACGTACTGGAATCAAGTTAGAAGAAGTGGCTCTGTGGGAAATAAATGAAGCCTTTAGTGTTGTCGTTTTAGCAAATATTAAAATGTTGAAACTGGACCCTGCAAAAGTTAATGTTCATGGAGGTGCTGTAAGCCTTGGACATCCCATTGGGTAATATATTTATCATTTTAAATATTAATCTCATTAACTATATTTTCTTATTATATTGGTATTTAGAGGAACTTTTAATTAGAAATATTTAATAAGTTTTGAAAATATTGTATGAACTTAAAAATGATATTATTTTTTAATTTTCTAGTATGTTAACCAATTATGACCAATGTGTTAACCTTCTTATTGAAAATTGAAGTCCATCGTTTTATAATATTTTAGGATTTTTTTCACCATTTTTTTTTTTTGATTAAGTTACTAATGTTTTATTTATTTATTTTTCCATTATCTACATATTTTATCTTTTGCATTAATAATTTGAATGTGCAAAATTATATTTTTTTCTTCATACCGTATATTTAGAGAGGGGTGAATTCTCTATCGTCCATCTCAAAAAACATTCCATAAGTTTGAAGATTTAAAAAAAAAATTTTCAATCTTCATTTGCAAATCTATTTACTTATGGTATTATTAAAGAATAATTTCTTATTTCTGAAATAATACTTGTTGAACCAGCATCTGTGGAATTAAGTTATTGGAGAGGAAAGTAGACCAGGCATTGCAAATGCTGTTCAAATCTCCTTTTATAATTGAATTTTAGAAACTCATTACAGAATTAAATTATCCACAGTTCAAATTTAGTAGAATATATTGATGTGAATTTTTGCATTCTACAAGGAAGTTTCCAAAATCAAAATTTTTTTTACAATTGAGCAATCAACATCTCATGGAATTTCTTTCAACAGATTACAGACCAATTTAAAGATTTGATTAGAGGCCCACTTTTAAATATCATAGTATTTTATTATTAAAGTTTTGAAATAATTATTTTTTCTTTTCTTCTAATTTTATATATGTATGCTTTACTTAATTGTGTTAAATAAGTCATTATGTTAATTAAATAAAATATGAATTTGTATGGTGTTACAATAGTGTTGGCTCTTTATAATATATGAAAATCAGCATGTAGCTTTTCATTGATCTTTTTTGTGCCCACTCTTGATGTAATGTTGACAAATTTTTTTTTTTTTATTGTATGAAACCAATGAATTAATCTAAGATATCCCTTTTTAGCAATTAAAAACTATGAATAATTAAAGATGGTCCCATAAAATAAATGATAGTTTAAAATGATTTTTGAAATTGACAACTAATTTGAAATTTTTAACTGCCTAAAAAGTCTACTTTTTATACTATATATTTAGGAAAAAAGCCTAAGTATTATTATTTAAAAGCTCATTAAGGCTCAAATTAAAATTTCATGATAAAATTTGCACAATTTGTTGAATTAAAATTATGAAATATTATTTTATAAACAACAAAACAATTTTTAAAATCTAATTTAATCAACAGTTTTTGTCATAACCACATAAAACTATTAAGTAAAATAACATATACTTTTACTAACTTAAGAAAAATATTAAATACTTATATTTCAATGTCAAATGTTTCCATGTCATGCTGAGAATAAAAAATTTACCCATAGTAGAAAACCATACGGGAGGGGGATTCCCTTCATCTTTCAGGCATGTAAATTAAAATGTTCCGTAAAAATAAGTTAAAAGATTGAAGTAATTTTCCTATCCTATTGTTATTCTTATATGCTGATTATTTATGGTGCACTATTATTATTTCTGGTGACATCAGATTTTTTTTTTGAAGAAATATATGCTAAAAAATAAAAATGTGCAATATTTGGTTTATTATTTATCATTAGCATCCATATAACAGAAAGAAGTACCCTAAATTTTTTAACAAGATTTTAGTAAATTCATATAGAAGCCCGACCCCCCATAATTTTGCTTTCTATAAATTCTCGGCTGGTACACAATATATGGTAGAAAAAGAAATTATGTCAATTTTTATTTTAGAGATTAGCTCAGTAAGTTGAAATTCTGAAATTAAAGTTGCATCTATTTATGTCATTTGTTTAAACTAAAAAAAAATAAAAATTTATTAAGTGCAATTTTTTTTATAGAAGCAAAAACTCACTGGGTAATTTTTAACAAATTATTAAAAGTTGTTCTTTTTACAGCTTCCTGATCAGTTATATTTTCTAATTATCACTGTTTCAATTAAATAATAGTAAAAATCAATCAATTGATTAAGTAATAAAATTTATTTTTAAAAATCATTTAAACTTATCTGAAATATTTATTTCTCCCCTTTCAGAATGTCTTTGGAACTAGAATTGTGAATCATCTGGTTCATGCTTTAGAAAAAAACCAGTATGGTGTTGCAGCTATTTGTAATGGGGGAGGTGGTGCATCTTCCATAATGATACAGAAGATTTAATGTGAAATTATATATATCTATATTTTGTTATGGTTTTTATTAAAGATTTATATGAATATTTTTTAAGAAAAAAAGGGTATGTGTTTTACTTATAAATATATGAAGTTTTGATACTATATGCATATATATATATATATATATATATATATATATATAAACTGTTTTTTAACTAGAACTTTGTAAATAGTTGCTTCGTAACTTATTCATATCTTTATGGAAGTAAGTATCATTGTTCTCTTACTCTATGTATAGATTAATTCATATAACTCAGTTTCAGTGAATATATTTTTTACTTTTAGTTAATTAAATTTAAAAAATTTAGTAAAATGCAAAAAGAAATCCAGAGAAATTGTGCTAATATAACATAAAATTTCATCATTCAAGACTATAGAAAGTCCAGTATAGTCAGTCCTTTATTAACTGAATTTTGCACATGGTGATATTTTAACACAGAAAAATAAAACATTTATATATCCATAAATCTAAGGCATTTTTATAAATATGTAATAATTAAAGAAAATAAATAAGTAATAGGCAAAACTCTAAAAATTATAATATATGTATGGGTATCATTTGTTTTTCATGTAAATTACTATACATTAATCAATATCATAAAAACTCTATATTACTTTTTTGAATGATAAAGACATTAAATAAATTTTACTCTGACATAAAATATTTATGTAAATTAACAAATTTAACTAACTTTTTAATTTTGAAAAATACATTTTTTTTAATAATGTTTTCTGATTGATCAACACAAAACAAAAGTTTGACAACCAATGTAACACACACATATTTAATTTATTTTATTATGGCAAAATAGAAATGGGAAAAAGAAATTAATTTTAAACTTTTTATAATTGAAACTTTGAAATCAACAAAATAAAATAAAAAGGAATTCAAAAAAAGAAAAAAAATTACTATTTAAATCTAAAGAGTAAATTTCTCAGTCCTGTTTATTAATTTAAAAAAAAAAAAAAAAATTAAAGAATAAAATATATTAAAATACGTAAATAAAAATATATCAAGTTTCAATCTCAAAAATAAATAAGAAACAGATAATGAGCTATGAATTTATTTCATATTTGTAATTTTTAACAGATGATAATTGAGGTAAACACAGAATTGAGTCACACTTATATGACCCGTTAAAAACCGAAAAGGAACCCACCTGTAACAGCTGGGAGAGACCCAAGTGCTTGAAAATTTTCTTTTTATATGTCATGCGCAAACTGCAGTTCAGGCGATAGTTGTATTAAGATGCAAAAATGGAATATCTGAAGGAATTTGAGGTCGGAGAAGTAGTTAAGTGTTATATGTGCTGTTCTAACCATTCATAGTCAATTTGTGCTTAGTAGATCATTGTCATGGTGAAGATTCCACCATGCTCTTTAAAAACAATGAATGGTCAACCCAGGATCGTTACATACGTCGAAAATGTTTCATTTATATTGAACAACAATTTAGAAACTGTAGAAGCTGTACTCCTCTGCCCTTATGAACTTTTCACTTACTCATTGTTTGAGTTCATCCAGTGTAAATACCATTTTTGTATGCTCTCAGTATTTTTTTACCATTCATCCTTTATTCAATAAAACTATAGATATTATAAAAATATACTTTAATTTTTGATTAACTAACTAAAAGCCAAACTTTTGGGAAATACTTTTTACCATTAATTCATTGAGCTTGAAAAGTAAAAAGAATTAATTTCTAGTTGATGTGAATTGATTAGTAAGGTAATAATATACTTAAATTCATCCTTAATAATAAATACATCCAGAGGACTTCATGAAACCATACCCCAAATTTTAACACTGCCTATTCTATTTTGTAATGTTTTACAAATGTTGAAAAGTGTTTATTTTCTGACATCCATCTGGTGGTCAAAAATGATTTATCAAAAGAAGACGACTCTTTATCTATCAGTGGCTGTCCTGATAGAAAAACATTCATGTAGTCCATGCAATGTTTATTTTTCTGTAGATGAACAGTTAACATAGGTGCTACCACCATCTATTTTGCTGCAGAACCCCTCTATAGTAACATTTTCTATGTAACTTCATCATGACCCTGGCTCATTTGGGCAGCAAGTTATTCCACTGTAGCACATCAATTCGTCAATACACTGCAGCCGTTCCTCGCTTTAATCTATGGCTGAAATTTCATATCTATAAAATCAGAAAATATTTCGCGCCTAGCATGCGCGCAATTGGTGATTTTACATTATGCGTAAGATCAGTGGTTTTCGACTCTGATCGTCACTCATATGACAACCTTATGTCCGTTTTGTTTGTGATGAATTGGCCAGTTTATGATTTATCAGATTTTCTTTTAAACATGTCTCTTTGAATTAGCATGTGTGTTTGCTTTTACTTGTATTTTGCTAGCACTGATGCTATTATTTGTACTAATGCTATTTTGCTTAAACCAATTTAAAAGTAAGAATATTAATGTTTTTAATATTTTATATTAATAATTATTTGTTGTGCATTAAGCTTATATTCATTACTTTAGCTAATTTCACAATCCTTTAGCACCTGCATTTAATTTGGTATTTGTTAGTTGCGCATTTAATTATTAAAAATTAGGTGTAATGAATTATTATTTATATTTATTTTAGCTTAAATTATATAATCAATTACCATTTAGCATCTGCATTGAATACATATTTTAATTTATTTGCATATTTAATTACTAGAAAGTGTTTAATTATTTTCAGATTGGGCTTCCATTGTATGTGTATAGAGGAAAAAAACCAAAATTCAATGATATTATCTCGCCTTTAAAAGGGGAGAATTGCCTTTCTTCATTTTGTGATGTTTTGCTATTTCTTTTTAAAAAAGAAGACAATTGTTGAATTATGTGAATCTCTCTTAATAAAAAATTGTTTAAATGAAATAATTGGTCTGTATTTATTTTAATAAGTGTGGTTGTCTTGTAATAATTCGGTTTACTTTTCCCTTAAATGCATAAGATTAGAATATAAAAAATTTGATAATTAAAATATCCTCTACTTTTAATTTATCAGGTGTATAAGAATAGAAAATAGTTGGGGTTTTTATTGTATTGTGCCCTGCAATTTTGCAAGATTAAAAAAATAAAAATTCTCTGAACTCGACTTTTGAAATATCAGCATATGCTGATCAAGGACTAGCAATTAATTAAAATTAAAAATTCTTGAGGCAACTGAAAAAGAGTTTATTTGTATTGAGGCAGAATTTGAACCCTTAAACTTTTTGTAAAATAATCTTTAATTCACTCAAAGCAAGGCCGCTATTTTTTATTAGTATTCTAATAATTGATTATTACTTGTAATTTTAAAAATGTAATAGGCAAGTGATAATTATTTGCCATTTACAAATATCTTACATCTAGCATTAATAATAGTGACTGAATTTAAAAATAATTAACTTATATTCATTTATAAAAACATACACTTTTTAATAGAGCAATTAATTTGCGATGATTTGTTTAAAAAAAAAAGTTTCGAAATAATGTTTTGGGAGTTTTCATAGTTTCTGTAGCCACCCTGAGTTTCCATGTTGCTTATATTTTATATTGCTATTTTGCCATACGTAATGCACTTTTCCCTCTCAGCAGCATGTAAGCAGTACATCAATTCTGCAGTTTCTGAAATGCTGCTGAAAGCCAAAAAATCATTTTTTTTTTTTACTTCTGATAAATCATTCTGTTTCTACATAATAACAATTGAAATGTTTTTATTTATATATGTTTTTTTTATATACCCACAAATCTGCTGATATGTACTTTCTGCTCTGTTTCTTTTTCATCATATTAATATGATTTGAATATGTATTTTGAAAGTGCAATTTTAAAATATTAAAAAATAACTAATAATTTGTGATTTTTAACTATTTGCCAAATAAAAAGATAATACATTCAGAGAGAAGAAATGTTGAACTTTTAAGTTTAATGCAATGTTATTCAGATTTCAAATTCTTGTTGCACTTTTTAAAATTATAAACTAACATTTTGTGATTTTTAAGACTTATGGTGGTTTCAGACTTTAGTTTTAATTTTATTTAAAAATGTTTCAAAATCTTCTTAAGAACCAACCAATAGTTATAACATTAAATTAATGGATAACTGGCAAGAATGAATAATTCAAAAGAAAAATCTACACTATTATACGATTCAAAAAAGAAGATCAAGTGTACATGAACCAGTTATGATTTACAATATTTGTTATATATTTTTTTTCTCATTTCAGTGTCATGAAATAAAAATTGTATTAGTATTTAAATGATTGTTAAAATGATTCAACCATTTTAAAAGTTATGATATAAATGTTCTTTGAACATTGCTGGCTAAAACTTTTTGTTGGATAGTTTGACTTCTGCCGCCTATGTAGAATATATATATATTCTTTTATGTATTATTCAGAAGTATTCTTCATATTATAAAAATTAAAGCTGGTTTTCTTTCAGTTGAAAGCATAGATAACTATTTTTATAACAAGGAGAGTCATTAAAAAGATAGATAATTTTTAGTTGAAAGCTTTACAATTATTCATTTTTATTTTAGGAATATTAGATTAATTACTTTGTAGAATTTCTTTTGTGCTTTAATATTATGGCAGTATTTCTTAAGAAATTAATATATCTAAACACCTGCTAAAAAGAGCCGACTAACTTCTGGGTAAATTTAGAACTTTCATGGTTGAAATGAGAATTATATTTACTAAAATTCTCAGAAAGTTTTTGGATTACACTTAAAATTTTAGGGTGGTCGTATAAAAGTGAATAAATTATTTTTGATATTTCAATTTTTTAATTTCTAAATTGGTAAGAAGACATTTAGGTATTTATGTTTTCTCACATAAATATTTTACAGAAACATCAAAGCATTATTTACTGAGTTAATAAAAATACTTTAAATGAATTGAATAACACATTTTTGAAATCCATTTGATATTAGAAGTTCTCTAAGCATTTAATGATAATTTTTTGCATTGCTTTTAAAATAAAATTAATTACTTTTTAGAAGATTAATATTTTTTGTTTTTCAACTTTTTAGATGTATTATATTTAATTGAATGAGTTATAAAAATTCATCTTCAATATTGTGAGCTTTTGTAAGATTCTTTTGATGTGAAAATAAGATTAAAAACAAAGACGTATAAGAATAATTTTATATTAGAAAAATATTCTTTAATGTATATAAAATATAATATATAAAAAAAGCTTTTAGTTTTCACAGTTGCTTCAATAAGAAATATGTAAAATTATATCTTCACTATTATATACCTTATTTTAAAAAATAATTTGGTCAACATAGTTATTTGAAAATGTTTAAGAATAATTAAAGAGAAGAAAGAATATTAATAATTTGTATGTTTATATGTAATGAAATATGATCCTAAAAATGCATTTCCATTTTGTCCTTAAGTAACCATCAAAATGTACATTTCTTTCAAGTATTTTAAATAAAAAGAGAAGTTTCTTAAAGATTATTTTTACAAGTACTGGAAAGAACATCTCTTATGTTTTCAAAAAATTTGCAAAAATGATGATGGTTATGAATCATTAAAAGAATATTCGCTAGTAATTCAGATGTAACTAAAAGGTGATGAATATATGCACGGACATAATGTTTACAAGTGTAGCACTCACATGTTTCAATGATAGGATTGAAATCATCTTTGTATAAATCATCCTTAAGAGGTAGAACACAACAATATTTAGCACGCTTTGGTTTAGGGTCTGCAACGTCATTCAAAATATAATCAGGAATTGCATTCAGTGGAAAAATAGACGCTTCACCATTTTCTGTAAGTTTGTGTGCATAAGATGAATCAAATATGTCAATTCCACATTTGATGGCCTCAAGTATAATTTGTGGTTCAAAGGCACCATGCAAAATTCGGGGTTTATCTTCAGGCAAAAGAGGAAGTATTTCATGCAAAATTTGCTTCATTTTCAGAAAGTCTATATTTTCAGTATCAGAACCATTGATGTGAAAGCCATCAATTATAAAACCATCTACTGCTCTCGAGACAGTTGCTTCTGTGGATTTTTTACGAAGAAATGAATCATAACCACCTTGAATTGATCCAAAAATGGCAACATCTTTCAATTCTTTGCAACTTTGATGCTCTTCCAAGCATTCATCAAGGAATTTAATGGAGTTATCAACAGCTTTGTTTAATCTCTTTTTCGAACACCCTAGTGGTGTATCACTATCACAGAGGGCTTGGTAAGATACTGGTTTATATATTTTGATAATATCCATAAATTCTTCTGGTGTAAGCAACTTTTTTTGTCCATAAGACCACACAGAAACTCCTCTGTTTACATTATATCCAGTTGGAGTTAAATCATTTTGAGTTTGCACTGATATATGAAATGGATATTCCGGCAATCCAACAAAAGTGTTCAGTCCTTTACCTTGCTGTTTAACTGCATCTTTAAATTCCACAATTGTGGGTAATGTCTGCAAAAAAAGCATGTTTTGATCTTCTAATCTTTTTATAGTGTTAAAGGTTAGATGAGGAATAGTACCTCCTTGCGTGTAGGGCATAAACATGGGAGTTTTAAAACTTTTGTTTTTAAATACATTTGAAAATTCTGTTATGCATCCTGTTCGCCCAGCACTGGATACTTTTACTAAAAATTTCATTTTATTGAATGAAAAAAGAAAATTACAATGGAATACCGGTAAACCACGTTGTTTGTTTATAGATTTCAAACAAGATAACTTGTATAGTCAAAGTTACAGTTAACGATTACATTGCTTCCTTTTTTCCTCTTCCTGGTATATATAAAATAATTACTAAATAACTATTAAAATAAGTATTAAATAAAAATTATTGATAGCACTGTAAAAATAGTTGATACTGCCGAACACTACATTGAATAGGAATTTAAAAAATTAAGTGTTTCTTAAAGATATATCATAAGGACCTGAACTTAATGCAAGTATGTTGCAATCCG
Source organism: Caerostris extrusa (assembly GCA_021605095.1). Taxonomy (NCBI): domain Eukaryota; kingdom Metazoa; phylum Arthropoda; class Arachnida; order Araneae; family Araneidae; genus Caerostris; species Caerostris extrusa. The sequence continues at coordinate 23,220 of BPLR01011561.1, read as the reverse complement.
CTGATAACTTATATCTATGTTTTGGGTTATTTCAAAATAATAGCGTAGGGTGAAAAATAATAATTACCCAATGAGTTAATTACACTGATTCAAAATACATATGGATAATCATTTAAGGTCAATACAGAAAACAGTTCTAGTACAATTTAGTAAAACAAAAGGCTGGATTCACAAAGTAAAAGAAACGGAGAACTCACTTTCTCAGCAAAGGTGATTGACTTTTACTGGTATCAATGATAAAATTTTTAAATCTCAGATTCCAAGCGGTAGGTAGCGCACCATTGGCGAATCCTGATCAACTTCTATTGCAAATACATTTGAGTCAATCATAGAATTTTTTTTTTTTTACCCATAAAATATATTAGTATTGTTTTGGGGAGAGTGAGTCAGCGATATCCAAGACCATTTTCAACGTTTCTTATTGGTTTCTTATTATTTTTAATTTCTTTTTCAATAAATGTATAATAAATTTATATTTATTATACATTTATTAATTATTTATTACACATACCTTTTCTTACCCTTCCCTTTCTTTTCCTTTATTTTAATTATTAAATAATTTAATGGGTAACCTGTGTCTCGTCCCAGCCTAAAACAGATTTTTTTGTTCTTCTAATAATCTATAAAGATAAAGAATTCCGTCTATTACATAAGTTCCTATATACCGGAGTTGTCAAAGAATGAAAGTACCATAGAGGAGTGTTTAATAAAAATAAGGAGGGGAGGGGGAGAAGCACATAGAAACAAAAGAAGAAAATTTAAAAAACTATTATCGATGATTCTAAAACCACTACAAACAATTCTGTCAGTTAAAGCTGTACCTACAGCTAATTAATATCGATTTTAATTATGTAATCAGACGCTCTTTGAGGAAGCGTTGCTGGCGGGCTTGAATCTCCTCCCTAAGCCCATAAATGAAACGTTTGGATGTCTTCAAACTTTTGGCCATTTCTCACATAGACCCAATTTTTTTGTTAAATATTTAGTATTTCAAGGAATCAGGGCTTATCTTATCAGTATCCTTTTATTATCACGCCTAAACAAGTTGATTGAGCCGGTCTGTTTTTTTTTTTTTTTTTTTTGTTCTCCTGCTTCGAGCCATGATGCAATATGGATTTTAAATTTTGTTTTTGCTGTCGCCATTTTTTGTCGCCATATACAAAGAAATATTTTTCTAATGAGGAATTTGCTTATAAATAGGAATTATAACTGATTTTTTTTATTGCTATACTCAATTAAGAACTTAGTAGAATAATTTTCAAATATTGAATGAAATGAAATGTGATATTTATAAATATTTTGTATATCAAATGATTACTAGAAATAAATATTTAATATGAAATTTTTTTCTTTGAGGTGTTTAAAAATTACTTAAATTTTTTTTAAAACAAGGTAATATTTAATTTTTGCAGTTCAAATAAATGATTATAGAAACAAACATTCTGAAAAGGCATTTCATTTATGACATTTGTTTAGGTGAGGTGTTCTCTGGTCTTGTTTAATATTTTGCAATTTTTACTCTTATTTTTGAGAGGTGATTGCTGTTTCAGCATTTGTTTTATTTCCTTTGTTTACTTGTTTGACTTTTAATTTAGCTCTTGTTTATCTTGTAATTAAATTTTTTTTTTTTACTTTGGGCAGATTTTCACTGTTCTTACCACATTCCTTTACCTTGTCTCAACACCCTGTGATGTGCGAACCGCGCCTATCTTGTGAACTTTTAAGTACCTATCATGTTTTATATTCTTCCAGCCGCGTATTGTGATTTGTAAGACAAGAGCCTACGGATCTTCGTGATTAGCATGCTCTGTAAATAGTAAAAGATTTCATGCTGTATTTCCCAAAATAATACTTTAAAATACAAATGATTAAAAACCCTACGATATAAAGCCACTGTGCATATATAATCTCTTTTAACCAGAACTATGTTTTCCAAGAATAATTTAGCAGCTGAAGCTTAAACAGCTGATGAGTATCAAAATATTAGAAGTTATTTTAAGTAAATACTTATTTGAAATAATATCTTAATAAAAAAAAGGTGAAGAAAACCATTTTATTATAATTTAATTAAACATAATAAATGAGGTTTGAAACAAAAAAAGTTAACAATTACAATATTTTAAACGGTTTCATTTGTAATTATTTTAATTAATTTATGTTAAATGAATTTGCCTTTTAAGAAAATAAAATAATAGATTTATTTACATTTACTATTTATATTATTAAAAATTATATTATTTTTACTCCAAGTAATTTTTACCCCAAGTAAAAAATTGTTTGGTAAAAAGCTTGAATCCTGTATCCCTTATTCCAGATTGTCAAATTGCTAAGTAAACAAATCAAATGACTGTAACAGTTACAGTTTAAGTATAACTGTCACAAGGTTAAGTGTAGTTATTATTCTGACTGTAACCTATTGAACCATTGTAATCCTACAAGAATTGGTGATATATCCCGATTTGAACATTGCAACTTTTTCAGAGTACAGGATCCTACACTTCAACCGATAGGGAAAATAAACAAGCATTATTGGTCTTTCAGTTCAAGATCATTAAAAAAAAAAAAAAAAAAAAATATATATATATATATATCTTTTATATATATTTTTATTTATATATTTTTTTATATATTATTATTTTTTTATACATATATATAGTATCATTCAAAACATGACAATGAGAGAGATAGTAAAACGAGAGAAGTAGAAGTAGTTTAGCTTCTGAATTCAGATTTGCGGATGAGGACGGTACTATCGCTTTACCAAAATCAAGATTGTGCTTTCTTTATCTTTTGTTATGTTGCTGAGTTCATGCTGTTGTACTAAAACTAGTTGTTTTAGCTATAACAGACTTTATTTGAAATATTTTCAGTTAAAGTTCGTTTATTTATTAAGACCAAAATCAATTTAAAAAGGATTGAGTTGGTGAAAATGCTGAATAATTATAGGATATTTAATTATGATTTAAAGAGTATTCTTTGGAGTTAATTTATAAGAAATGTTCTTAGTGATTAACTGACATAAATAAGGGAATACATACTTTTAGCAATACAAAATGTTATATGCTATCTAAGATTTAATTTCACAATTAATTATTTCAGCTGAAAGAGTTAAGTCATTGAAAATATTATCTTCTCTCTTGGTAGATAAGCAGAAAGATATCTATTTTAAGAGTAGGAGATACAGTTAAAACTCATTCTCAGACATTTTGAGCATTAACAAGGTCAGGCGGGGAAATTTTAAAAAGGGAGTAGTTGTAAGCAAGCACGAACTGTATCCACTTGGAATTTAGATGAACTTAAACTCGGTGAGAACTAAGCATTGGCCCCATTGGGGATGCACTACTGGTGATCCCAATGGTTTTTAATACAACAGTTGGAATAATTTCATCACTTGAAAAAGCAAGCTTGTCTAAACTAAACTTTGTGTTTCAAAAATAATTTGTTTCTGTAATTTCTGGAAGACGAGTTGTTTGTATTATTCGTTACTGTTAATGAGTGTCTTTTAAAAGAACATAATTAAGTTTTACCTACTGTGGTTGCTACTGATTTTTAATATGACGTTTCCAACTACCCTTACTAGCCATTAGAGTCGGGTAATTAAAAATAAAATTTACCTTCTGATTTTATACTATTGGGGTTTATGCAGGATTGCAAATAGCCCCGTGCATGGAGAAATAAATATCCGGCCTCTTATAATCTAGACAAATTGGAAGCAGCTGTCCTGTATGTAGTATACAGGAATTAACCATACAGAGATGCTGCAAGGATCGGTTTCCTGTCGACCGAATTATGCATTCCCATGGAAATTATGTAGCAGACAAAAGAACCACAAGGAAGGAGGATTCTTTAGAAATCCGCAAAAGATTTTCTTTGGAAGGCTGGTTCAGGCTGATCTCCCGTGGAGAGAAAGTAGTTTAGTATAGCACTCAGACTCAGACAACAGAGAGGATATCTAGTCCTTACAGAACTCATTTTTTTTAGAGAACCTATAAAGGAGTTTAGAACTGAACATAGGACTTTTATTCGGTGTGCTTAATTGTTTGTAATATTATATATGTATATAATATTGTGATGGTGCGAATTCTGTAAATTATGTGCAACTAAATGTTTCACTCTCATTTTCAATTAGTTTTGGAGTTCCACTTGCAAAATCAACTAACTTTACTGAACAAAGAAAACTACTCCTTACTCTTTACTGATGTTGAAGAGGCTTAAGGTGTTCCTTTAACACTTTAAGCCTCTTCAACTAATATATACTTCCACCTTCCTTTAATTCTAGGATATATCTCTAATATATCCTAGAATTAAAGGAAGAATAATTAGAATTAGGACTGGTTGGTTTACTGAATTGCCTAAGAAGGTAGAGATTGTTCTAGCATAGGGCCTTATTGCAAGATGACAAATAGGTTGCCCTTGTGATAAGCAAGAACTAAAAAAAGCTAAAAATATTTGTTAAAAAACTTATTGATTTCAATAAATTTCAGATCAGATTTCAAAATAGCCTCCCAGGAGATGATTGATATTTATAGTTGGTATACTCATGACTCGTCATCATTGAGGCTACAACCCTTGCAGGATCCTGACCTCCATTTCACCGGCCCATATGACTAGTTGTCTTTTGTTTTCAGTTAATAGTTTATTCAAGTCCTCTTCGATTTGATCTCCTAATCTAATTCTTGGTCTTCCTCTGGGTTTTGATCCGTTGTGGTTTTCTTTAAAGAGTCTTTTTGTTGTTCTGCTTGGCTCCATTCTCTGTACATGAACCTAGCCATTGAATTCTCCTTATTTTCTTGACAATATCTGATTTCTTGTAACAATCACCTCTTTATTTGTTCTAATTCTCCATTCGTCACTTTCGCTAACTGCTCCAAAAAGTTTTCTCTGCCATATTCTCAATAACTACTCATCGCACTTTCTCATAGTCCCATTCTCAAAGCCATACAAAACAACTGGCCTGATGGTGACTCTGCATACGAGATGTTTTAGCTTTCTATTTAAGTATGATGATTTTAACAGCTTTTGTAGTGCATAATAGGGTGCCACTGCCTCGATCCGTGCTCTAATTTCAAGATATATTTCATATTGATCATTAATTTGAACATCAAACTGTTTGAAATCATTAACTCTCTCATATATCCCGCCATATATTACAAACAAGCTGTTTAACAATGGGTCTCCCTATCTTAAGCCTTTACAAATTTCAAACAACTCACACATTATTTGCCAGATTGACGGTGAACCTTGGTTGCTTAGCAACCTCTATCTCCTGCTTTGTGAATGAGAGAAGTTTCTTAAGCTTTAAGCCCATTGATTAGGTAGAAAAGGAGTAAGACATATATAAACACACACACACACATATATATTATTAATTTATTTAAAAAAATTAACTTATTTATTATTATTATTTTTTTAATTAATAAAAAAAATTTATGCATATATAATTTTTAAGAAGGTAATAAAAATTAAACAATAGAAAAAAAACAATTGACGAGGAGAAATTGTGACTCAGCAGATTTTCATGATTCGGAAAGGAGGATATCGAAACGTCAATGAATAATATCCAGAACAGCGCGAGGTCCTTTGCGATTTTTGAAATCAGAAATGTCGTCATCATAGTTGCCGAGATCATTCAAAACAGAATTATTAATATTTGGAATGGAGTTATAAAAATTGTGTGCAATTTTATAAACAAATTGTTTAAAACTTGGGAGGGAAAGAGCATGTCTGATATCCTTATTTCTGAAAAAAAAAAAAATTTTTTAATCATACGTAGGATTTTATTTTCAAGTCTTTGTATGATCTTGAAATTCGACGGAGCAGTAGATCCCCAAATAGGACTCGCATATGCAAGTATTGGATGCAAGTAAGCTCGATAAATGATTGATTTTATTTTCCATAGTAGAGTTCCTACAAATAAGTGGATACAGTACGCGATTGCATCTATTAAATTTATCCCTAATTCAAACAACTCAGTATTATTGTTTCGGATTTTGACCGTTGCGGTAGAGTCTATCCTAATTAGCCTCCTAAGTTTCGGACGTATTCTCAGTTCCTTCAAGTTCTAAGATACTATAAACTCTCTCTATCAATACAATAATATGCTCATCTGAAAACAATATAGTATATTTATGTTAAATTCATGTCCCTTCTCCAAAATGCATTTAAGTGAAAAAAAAATCTATTCAATTGTTTAAAGATTTTTAGACTCATAAGTCGTAGAACTATATATATATATATATATATATATATATATATATATTTAGAAAGGATTTCTATAAAAAAATGTCCATAACTTTGCAGAAATCACGAAAACATGCCATGGAACCATTTGTCGTTTATGGATTTTATGACACAGGAAAAAGGTTGTACTAGGAACTCTCAATTGATAAAGACTGTGAATGCTGGGTGTAAGATGAAATTGGTTTTTGCCAATGATTCTTTTAAATTAAGAGCCGTTGGTCAAAATTGAATAGCTTACAATTCCCCTTCATCACAGAGGAAAGGTACAAATGGTGGAGTTGTAAACATACAAATATGAATAGCAGTATATACAAGTATGTGTAGATTAATTGATAATGAAACGATAGCAAAGTTATCGTAAAATAAAATCAATAATCAAAGTTATTGTCAAATTTTCACTAGAAAAGAGAGCTAATAATATGGTGATTTTTTCAATTCCTACTATTAGTTCACACTCTCCCTATATATATTTATACATCTTGTTCAAATTTTCAATCTCTAATAAAATACTTTTTTTTTCATCCACTCAAGTTCAAATACATTTTTGAAACTTGTAGTGGGTGATACTTGATGTTAATACAGTTTTTTTCAAATATTAATTCATTAATTTTAGTTTTATATGGGAGAAACAAATTTATCTTATATGAGATATTTAGCAGGATATAAATTTAGGAATAAATACCGTCAGTGGCGAAGCGTGTAGATCGCTGGAAAAAAAAAATTTCTTTTTCAGAATCTTTTTCGTATGATACATTAATACTATCATGGACATCAACAGTACATAAGATGCAAGGTAGCACTGCAGATTATGCAGTAATATATCTAGGACAAAAACTTTTCGCAGCAGGTCAAGCATATATCGCCTTGAGCCGTGTGAAATCATTAGATGGACTATTAATTGAAGAACTGGACTGCTCGAAACTCACTGGAAAGGTTCCTTGCAATAATGGACAATTACAAGCGATGGATAGAATGAGAAATCATAGACCACCATCAGCTTTATAAATTAAAAACGGGGGGAAAAAAGTGAATAAATAGTAACAAACAAAAATAATAGTCCAACACCATATATAGAAAGGCAAATGGGAAATTGCAAGGAAATTCGCTTTCTATTTTGCCACTTAATACTGTGATTCTGTCATATGTATATATTATTTATATTAATTGTAATTATTTAATAAAAAGTAACTAAAATAAAATTTTTCTTTGTTGACCTAAGTAAGAATTTACTTAAAATTTTTTTTTTTTTATATTACTTGATTTTCATTTATTGTTTGCTTAAAAAAGGATAAGGAAGGAAAAATTATGAAATTCGTTTACATTTATCTCACTTGAACTTACTCGATTAAAAAAATGATTTTGATTTCAAATTATTGCTCTCGTCTAATTAGTGAATAGTAAGTTTAATAAATAATGGTTACCACTATTATTAATGCACTTCAAAGCACGTAAATATACTTCAATAAACGAGTGATCCAAGTACTATTTCAAAATATATTGCTAAATTGTTTTATATATTGATATATTGTATTTTAAATAAATGTTTATTGTTTAAAGAAAGATTAATATTACAAATAAATGTTTTTTTTTTCATTCAGCATTATAATAATCTTGTTTTATTAAACCTAAAGGGCGTTTGTATTTCATATACAATACAAACCTCCTTTAGTTAAGAATAGACAGGAACTATTCTTAACTAGTTTCTCAATCGATTTGCCTCGTATGGGTTTCATGTGGAATTTGATTCACTATTGATTGTGGGTATAGAGCTCTTAATTTAAACTTTGATTCAACTAATACAAGAAGGGTTTAAAAGAGACTATACTATTTCTAAGTACTTTAGGTTGCACGAAATTCACCTCTTGAAACGATGATAACAACATAATGTAGAAGAAAAGTGAAAGAAAAAATAGTGTTGTTGCTTGTACAATTCATTTCTCTTAATTTTAGAAACAGTATTTTCTTTTTGTATCGGTTGCCAACTTTAATCATTATTTATCTAATTCAATATATGACTTTAAATATTATTATAGATAATTATAATATCGCAGTTATTGGTATATTCTACCGTTTTTAACATAGCGTAGAGCAGGAGTGGCCAACCCAAATAATCTTGTGGACCACTTCGGAAATACATCCTAACTGCACGGGCCGCATATAGAATTTTATATCCCCATATTAGATGTAGACTACAGACACTACAGACATTTTTTTTTTGGAGTGAAAAATTGAAACATAATAAGTTATTATTTTTGCGTTTACTATTATTTTTACATGTAAAAATAAATAACGCAAATTTAAATAAATATATAACACTAAAAATTAAATATAAAAAATATATAAACGAAATAAAAAAAAATCATTAAAAAATATTTATTTTACTAGTGCGATATTTGTTTCTCCACTCTTTCACTTAGCTTTTTGCAAATCGATCTCCATTTGGGTATTTTGCACATCGTAATGGGTGTTGCGTCTGTTATGAGCGTGTTTTGTGTTGGGTCAGTTTCCTTTTCGAAAAATCGATTCGCAGGTGTAAGTTGAACTAAAAACGCTAGCAACTTAAACTAAGAGTTTGGTTTGCTCTGCTATCAGCAATCAACTGTGTGTATCTAGGGAGGGTCACTGCGTCACTTAACGTGAAACACAGAACCTGTTATATTAGATGTTCCAAGATGTGCGCGCATCAGAAGTTCGCAGACTATAATTTAATTATTCTGCGAACTCATAAATAGAGCAGACAGTATCTGCCATGTAATAAACCTAAAATGCATAAAATATTTTATGCTCTTGTAAGTTTTGAAATTTTAAGATAAATTTGATAAGATAATTTAAATGAATTTAATAGGATTAATATTTTTAATTAAATTGATAAGATAAAAAAAAAGGAAATGTTAATTTCTTATCAAAGAACTAAATTTGATTTCATTTCATAAAAGAAAATTTTAGTTTAACTCTGTTAAAAATAATTTAACTATTTAATATTAATATTTTTTAAAAAAATTGTGGCAATAGAATAATATTTCTTTGGTTTAATTTTAATTTAGATTATAAATTAATTTTATTGGAATAGTTACTTCTGTGAACATATTCTAATACTTTCATTAAACATCTAAAGTTTTGCTTTAATGTTTGGTTATTAATATTTATATAAGTATCTAGCTGTATAAATTTGAAACTTATTCATATTAAAAATATTTTTTTCTTTATTAAGTAAGCAAAATATGAATTGACTTTTCTTACTGCTATTTTAAATTAAAAAAAAAAATTTTTGCATTTTCAAACTAAAATTCTGTAATTGAAAGAGTAAGTTTTGAAAACAAAATAATATTTATTCATATTTATATATGCTGTATACTTAGAATTAAATATAAAAACTTTTTATGTCAGAATCTCTTTATTCATTTTGTTTATAATATTTGTAATTGCCTCAATGGCTTCATATTTCTTGACAGCAGCACCCCATAACTAACTCCATGGGATGTCCAACCTCATCCATTTCATTGATGCTACATACCTTCTCCAAGAGTTCTTCCATCATACAGTTCTATTCTTCTCTTCTTCCGTCATAAATTTATTCAATTCCTTCTATTAGCTCACACTCTCCCTATATATATATATATCTGTTCAAATTTTCAATCGTTCATAAAACACTTTTTATTCATCCAATCGATTTTATCTCGAGTTCCAATAGATTCCGAGACCATTATCTCGAGTTCCAATAGATTTTTTTGGAACTTGTAGTGGATGACACCGGATGTTAATACATGAGGCTATCAGACATGCTCTTTCCCTCCCAAGTTTTAAACAATTTGTTTATAAAATTGCACACAATTTTATAACTCCATTCCAAATATTAATAATTCTGTTTTGAATGATCTCGGCAACTATGATGACGACATTTCTGATTTCAAAAATCGCAAAGGACCTCGCGCTGTTCTGGATATTATTCATTGACGTTTCGATATCCTCCTTTCCGAATCATGAAAATCCACTGAGTCACAATTTTCCTTCTTCAATTGTTTTTGTTTCTATTGTTTATTTCAATTCCTTTTATTAGCTCACACTCTCCCTATATATATCTTGTTCAAATTTTCAATCATCAAATTTTCAAGAGACAATTTTTATTCATCCATTCGAGTTCAAATACATTTTTTAACTTGTAGTGGATGACACTTGATGTTAATACAGTTTCTTTCAAATATTAACTCATTCATTAAATTTAATTAATTAATTATATATTTTTTTAGATTTAAGTTGCATGTATCTACCAATAGATGGCACCAGATAAACTTAAAAAAATTAATAAAAATTATTTATAAAGGACTTTTGCAATACAGTGAAAGAGAAGTAGGAATTGACTTCATTATTAAATTAATTTTTTTTATATTACTTGTTTTTATGCTTTATATTACTTAAATCACATAGATGAGGATATTATTTTACTTTATTTATACTTATTAAGATTTCATCAAAAGGCAGAGACATTTTCACTATGTTAAGTGGTATAGCCACCAAAAGGCAAATCGTAGGAAAAACAGCGGTAAAATCTATTCGATCCTTATTGTCTCAATGTGAGTTACGTGACGCGGCAAGCATTTGTGAATTGAAAGTTGGGCAACTCGATGCGGTGTGTTTCAGGCGAACGAGGTGAAGCTAGTGATTGGTCAACGCTTCATGCTTCAACGCCTCACGCCTCGGCGTGAAGGAGCCTTTAGAGTGCTTTGGCCACTCAAGGTGTAAAACTCATTTCAGGATGCACGTGAAGAACATGGTAGGAATTAATACACGATACATTGTTTAAGAAAGTCCAATGAATAAAGGGAGCAGCTCCATATTTACACAATAAAATCAGTGAAATTATACAAGGTAAATACGCACATATAAAAGTAAATAAAAATTTAAAATAAGAGAACTGATCATTAACAAGAAATAAAAAAAATTTTAAAGTCAATTCCTACTTTTTTTTTCTCACTCTGTTGCAGAAAGTCCTTTATACATAATTTTCATTCATTTTTTTTAAAGTTTATCTGGCGCCCTCTATTGGTAGATACATAACTTAAATCTAAAAAAAAAAAAAAAAAACCAAAATTAATTAATGAAATTTAATTACTGAATTAATATTTGAAAAAACTGCATTAGCATTCAGTGTCATCCACTACAAGTTCAAAAAAAAAATGTATTTGAACTTGAGTGGATGAATAAAAAGTGTTTTATGAACGATTGAAAATTTGAACAAGATATATATAGGGAAAGTGTGAGCTAATAGAAGGAATTGAAAAAAGATTAAAAAATAAAAGCGGCTGAAATAGCTGCTAGACAGCGATGATAACTCAGAAACATTGACGTTCAGATTAAAACAGCACTAAGGTGTTTGGAATCGAAGGGTAGGGCATGATCATCAACAAAAAGATTTTGAATTACTGCATTTGAGATATTGATCAGATTATTAAAGAAATCGGTAAAGATTTTATGAATAAATATTCTGGAACCAGGTCAAGATGAGGTGTGTTCAAGAGAATTACGAATGTGTCATCGTGCATTTGTGATCATGTAGTACTTTATTTTGCTAGGCTTGGATGGTGCCAACTCATTTTTTTTGCAGCTGAATCTCAAACTGGGCAAGCATATGTGATAATGGAAGGCAATTACCAAATTTTTGATTTTTAATAAAAGTAAATCAGTTATAAACAATGTTGGTAAAAACAGATGTTCAATTAAAAAACTTTTTAATGGTACATGTTAATGCCTGTGTTACATGGGGAAATAATTTATAGTAATGTTATGTGAGGAAATAATTTATGGTAGTCTTGGGTGAGGAAAGAATTTACATGGGGTGTTACATGAAAAATAATTTATGGTAGTGATACAAGTTTATAGTTTACATGGAGAAATAATTTATGGCAGTGTTACATGAGGTAGACAATTTATAGTAACGTTACGCGAGGAAAAATTTATGGTAATTTTGTACGGTTAGGAGAAAGAATTTATGGTGGTGTTACATGAGGAAAGAATTTATGGTAGTGATACTTGAGGAAAGAATTTACATGGGGTGAGAATTTAATGTAGTGTTACATGGAGAAAGAATTTATTGTAGGGTTACATGAGGAAAGAATTTATGGTAGTGTTACTTGAGGAAAGAATTTACATGGGGTGAGAATTTAATGTAGGGGTTACATGGAGAAAGAATTTATTGTAGTGTTACATGGGGAGACAATTTATTATAGTGTTAAATTTGGAAAGAATTTATCTAATATATATTATAGATGGGATAACTGGTTTAAAATGACAAACAAAGCTCTTATTTTTCATATAAACAATAGACCACATTTCTCAAGATAGCTGTTTTTATTTTTTTTATAAAATCATATACAAATTTCCTTTGTAGGATTAGTGAAAGCAGAATTTGTAGTAGGAATATTTTACATATTCATCATTATTTTTCTAAGAGCTTGCTACAGAAATATAATTCTGTTGTACCCTCTTTGAAAGGAAACGGCTGGATTGATAGGCATCGAACAAATCCTTTCCTCGATAATCACCTCTCAAAGCGATTTCTATCCACGAGACCCATTCAAACATCTCCATTTCCACGAAAGATTCTATTATCATTCAAATAAACCGTGAAGATTTATGCATTTAAATCGGTCGGCTTTAATGCCATGCATCTTCTATCACTATAATCTGCCATGCATTCAAATTTCTGTAAGCCATCTTTTGCTTATTGGCATTTCATTCTTTACTTCCATCCGTAAAGTAAAAGGATAAAAGAGATATTTTTTGGAGAAGAAATCGTTGTTATAAAGTGATCATCTGACATACAAAAGGTGTAGAATGTTTTTAATAAGGATTTTGCACTGAAAGTTGTCGAATGATACTAATGAATTGTTATAAAATTATTAATTTAGAAATTTGAATAAATTATTATTAAACCTATTAGTATACAGATAAATTTAAAGAAAAATTACGATAAATATCAGGAATAATAGATAGATGGTAGTATGATGTGTTGCAATTAAAGAATTTTAAAAAGTTTATTTTTTGCATTTTTTATATAGTTAAAATCATATATATATATATATATATATATATATATATATATATATATACATATATAACTATAAAATATATGTTTATATATTTTATATTTATATATTTATATTATATATATATATACACTCAAGAGCAAAACATTATGACCACACCTCGCCTGCATGACGTGAAAGACACGTGATCCAGGCGAGTTCATTGCAAAATGTAGGGGTGGTCATAATGTTTTGGATCTTGAGTGTATATATATGTCTTATAGTTAAGAATATTTTAAATAATATAATATTACTCTTTGAGGGAAAAGTGAGATAGAAAATTTGAACTAACAGTCTAAATTATGAATATAAAGCAATAAATTTTTTCTACCCATTTTATTACAAAATATGAAGCCTTACAAATGCCTTATAAGAATCTGCGTGTAAAATGTAACGTAACGGCTGATGTTTAGTTGGAGTACCGAGGAATACCCTGTACTTCCATATCAATATTAATATTGAAAAAGTACATAATTGGGTACATCCAATATTTAAAGTTTAAAAGAAGAAAAACTTATAGAGCACATGCGCTGTAAGGATATCCTAATGAAATAATTAGGATCTGTGTGTAAACAAATTTAAAATGAAAATATTAATAACCAGAAGGGTAAAAGCATTTTTTGTGAAAAAAAATATTCCCAATTCGATTTTTAATTTTGTTTTTTCTAAATAATAAATTAGCATTTTTAACATTAGTATTTTTTCGAAACTGGTATCGTTCGAAAGTTGTTTTTTAATTTGCTAAAATATTAAAATTTCATAAACAGGTATCAATGATGTATTGAGGGTTGAAACTCGTTCGTTACTCAAAGTGATTTTCGCAGAATACTTTTTGTTGATGGATAAAAATATATGTCCCTCTAAAATTGGCCTCATTTCAAAGCTGAATGTCCATACTTGAAAAATATAAAAATAATAAATTAAAACGAATCTTTGTATAGGCATTAAGAATTAGCGATGCAAAAATTGTTACTGCAGATATGCACCATTAAGATGCTCGAATCTGATAGCTTCAGTTTTCTTAAGACTATTGTCATCTTAAAAATATTTAAAATTACACAATATTATATTTTATTAACGTTTTAAGTAAAGAAATTTTCATCCCAAATCTTCTGAATTAGAAAAGGAAGTTCCTAATTTTTTTTATGCTGGCCAGTATACATAAATACATACTGACTGCAAAACTTTAAACGCTACTCTTGAAAATCAATATTTTAACTTTCAAATATAGATACAAGACGATGTAAGAAATATGGGAATAAATACGTAAGAAGATTTCATCCCCAATTTTAGAGGCATTCGCTATTGCTTTTAAAATTTTTTATTCCTGGAATGTAGACTTTTTTCTAAAAGAATATTTTCAACTGTAAATAAGGATTAAAAAATTCTCACGCCGTTGTGCAAATAAAATAAAAACAAGAACGCTATTCTGAGGAAAAAATTTACTTTCGAGGAATTTTATTTCGAATTCACATCATATATATGATACATTTTTTTTCAATAAGCGTGAACTAAAAATGCATTATTATTATTATTTATTGCAGAATATATTTGGAGATGCTTCCATATTTTGTAACTGACTGGAATCTTTCAAGTGCTCACATAGATAAGAAAATATTTCCTTGACTTGGAATGTAATTTTTGTAAAAGTTCCTTTTTTTTCACTACAGATGCGATTTATTCAGTTTCGATGGTTAGATGTTTAGCGAATTAAAAATGAACTAAATAATGAAAATGGCTTCGACATGATTGGCTATTTTCATTCTCCTTTCCGAATGATCATGCAGTTTCTCTGCTGAGTCACAATTTCCCCCTTCTACTGTTTTTGTTTCTATTGTATACCTTTATTATGATGCGGCTATCTTATGTCAAAATAATAACCTATTGGTTATCACTTTTACTCGTCAAAATTTTATCAACTTCCTTCAGACTTGGTTAACCCGCTGGGAAATTACTGACAAAACTGAGGCTGTCCTCTTTACCTGCAAAAGGAAATTTACTAATACAATTATCACTATTTATAACACAACTATCTCTTGGTCCAAACAAGTTAAATATCTTGGCATCGCTCTTGATAAAAACCTCACTTACTCTCAGCCTATTAAAAACCTCCGAAATAAATTTAATAAAGCTATTTGTATCTTCTATCCTCTAATTTGTACGCACTCTAAACTGTCGCTACATAGCAAAATGCTCATTTACAAATATTACATGCGTCCCATGATTATTTATGCAAGTCCAGTTTGGTGCTCCGCAGCAAAAATTAAGTAACTTGGAAAACATCCAAAGATTTGAAAACAAAATCCTTCGGATGATTACCCACTCACCTTGGTACTTCAGGAATCAGGATATCAGACAATCACTTCACTTCCCAAACATTCGCCCATTTGTACTTAAAATTTCTACAATACTCTTCCTCACACTTGCAATTCGGTTTTAAATTCTCTTCCTTGGCATTTTTCTTTGTTTAAAAAATAGAAAAAGACCGCGTACTGTTCTTAACATATAATACTTGTTCCCCCTCCCCCAATCCTTCATTTGAAGTGCCACTACTGCCCCCATTACTGGTGGACATCTTTCTAATGTTAAGTTTCTTTTCATTTCATAATTTTTTTTCTCTCTCTTAATTTATACTAATATCTTTCCCTTTTATTTTTTTATTAATTATGTATTTCTAGACATAAAATGTGTGGCATAATATTTCAATGGACATTCACCTAAATCAACGCTTCTCTAACATCAAGGTGAAAATGTGTGGCTGCTCCGCAGCCAAAGTGATTTGTTTAAACCACCCAAAAAGGAATTATTTTTATTAGGATATGCATACCAATATTTTAATAAAGATTATTATGTTCCAAAAATATAAATTTCATAACAAAACCATTGTTCTTAATAACTGCGGTATATTACTAACAGGAATTACAACAGAAAGACAGAATTAAGTGATTTGTAAAATGAGAGTAATCTTTTTCTTATGAAAACAACAACAATCTTACGAAAAATTTAAGCATTTATGTTCATAATTAATTATAAATAATTAAATTAAACTGCTATTTTAAGTCATTTGAAAAAAAAAATTTTTTTTTGAAAATGTTATTTTAATACTATTCTGGCTTGTTTATAATTTCTAAATAATTAATTACTTTCCAAAGCAAAGTTATTTTAACATTTTAAACATTGTTCCCGGGAGAATTGGGAAATCATCGTAACTAAGCGATTAAATTTGATCTATGAATTAAAAAATTTTTATTCTCTATTAAAACTTTACAGTAAAAAATAATTCCTGAAACTACTTTGAAATACAGTAACGTATTGTATGAAATTTGATAAAACAATAATTGGTATATATCATCTATTATATTTGTCCTCAATTTTGCTGCATTGTATCAAATTCGGAAACTAATAACCTCATAGATCATCATTAAGTGTTATTTATAGACACAAGTGTCATTAAAATATTATGTTTTTTTTTTTTTTGCCTTTAATTAATTTCAGATTTTTAAATCTTTCATGTTCTTACCGTGCAGAACTATCGAATTGTAAAAAGAAAATATATTTATGTCTTTTTTTTTTTAAAAATAAATTCTGTAAATATAAGAAGATTTTCATTTATTATTTTAATATTTTCTATGTGCTGTATTTTTATTTTAGGCGTGGTGCAATTTTTTATTGGTGTTGTCATGTTTATATAAAATCCATGTTCTCTTATTGTAGATTAATACAGAGATCCTTGGCCACCTAGCGGCCACTAGCTCCTTCATTGTAAAATGTTTAAACATAGCGGTGGTCTCATGCCTTTTGAGTTAATAAGAAAATAGATAATGAAATGCCCTTTTTAAAAAAACAAACAAATATTTTCCTGATTTAAGAGATATGACTGTACACCACACTACACCACATCACTGTACCTAGAGCTGAGTTGCCCCTTTACATACTATGACTGTAAAACATTGAACGCTGCTCTTGAAAATAAATATTTTAGCTTTCAAATATAGATGAGACGATGAGACACAAGACTGTGTTACAAGACGATGCAAAATATGGGAATAAATACGTAAGAAGATTTCATCTTCACTTTTATAAGTTTTCGCTAAAGCTTGGTGTATTGATTGCTGTGATTTTAATAGCAATTGATTTTTTATTTGTTTTGATCAATAATTTATTTTTCTAATGCCGCTGGCAATATATATATATATAGTTATCTTTTATGCCATAAGCAAGACTGCAACGTTGTTTCTCATTTAGCACTTCCCAGAGGTTCATGTGTAGCTTGAATATGCATGCTATGGACGCGAGTCACACTACCCCCACAACGTTCTATGATCCTGTTAGATCGGGACCTACGGTTTTTTAAGTGGATTCAGAACCACTACAAACATCCATGGCACCACCGGTGCTCTAATCCGCAAGTTTCGTTAAATCTCTGTGTTTAATTTGAAAATAAACTACTGTTCATTTCACTAAACACATTCCATCATCATCATCATTGGCGCAACAGCCCTATTGTGGGAGCAAGGCTGTCTCGAAATCTACCGACTGGTAGATTTCGAGACGAAAATGTTTTTCTTTTTACGGGGTAGGGTTGTCAGCTCTACGCCCAACGCTCAACAGTCATATGAGATGAGACAGGGACCTACGGCTTAAAGTGGATTCCGAACCACTACAAACATCCATGGCATCGCCGGAGTCTCGAAAACATTCCATACACAAAGAAAATAAGGATCAATTAATAACCAGAAATACAATTCATTACTAATTAATATAATTTACTATAACTACAAATACAATTCATTACAACATATCTTGAGTAACTTAAAAAATAATAATTTTCTTTTTTTTCTGTACAGTTTAACAAACGTAAATATGTAATTAATTTTAATCTTTGTATTGGAAATTATGAATGGTACGAATGTTAGCGTATTAAAATTATATAAATAAAATAGTTAATTTCTTTTAATTAATATATATTTCACACAGTATCGAAATATTTTTTATATTAAAATGAAAATGTTAATACTAAAGAAACAGTGGGAAAAATAAAAGAAATTCTAAGTTTTAATTAAAATCAACTACAACATTGAAATTTTTTAAATGGAGTTTTCTCCAATACTTACTATATAAAGGTCTTAAGTTTTGGGATAAATTCTATTCAAAGTACATTTCAAACAGCTTTTGAAATTTTTATAACTTAGAAAAACCTCATAGTTGAAGAAGATTTGAAAGCATTATTTTTCGCTTCAAATTGCTGTAGTGATCTAAACAGCAGACAAAATTTTTACTAGAGATTGAAAAATTAACTTTTAATCTAAAATTGGTTATCAAAAAAATAGAACCTGATGTCTAATTATATTTATTTTTAATTAAAAATTGCAAAAAATTATTCTAAGGATTTTAATATCTAAAATTTTTGGTATTATATTAATTCGCTTACGAGCTTTCCTTTTAATTAATATTTACTATTTTAATATTACCATTTTATTATAAATGCAGAGTTGAAGCTAATCAATAAATTAAAAAATAAACATGAAAAAGTTTTTGCTTTTAGTATTTCTATTCCTTCTTGGTTATAACTTTTTAAATAAATAATTAATTTTATTTATAGAAAAGTTGAAAGGGATACATTTTTAAATACCAGTAATTAAAAAAAATAAGCACATATTAATATGATTTTTAATTTTCTCATAGTCCATTGTTACAGGGTGATTATAATTAAAGTCCCACTTTTAAAATGCTGTAAAAAAAATAATAACCCCTCGTCCCAATGGTGACTCAACTGAAGATACTTGAAGAAGGGAAACGGTACGGCATCAAAAAGAATTCCAAAGTGTATTAATAGATGGCGCTGCCGCGGCCTAAAGAAAAGTGAATTCGGCTGCCAGTGGTATTTTGAATCGAATTGACAACGTATTTGGCTTGCGTTGCACTTTCAGCCAACTGTAGTGTTATGTGCTGGATTGTTTCGATTTTTTGGCGGAAAAGGACATGGTTGTGACACTGTGGTGAAAATCCATCCATCATGACAGGTCATACCCAATTGGATGGGACACTTTTTTTGTGGACTTTTTTTGATGCCGTATCGTTTCCTTTTCAAGTTTCGTCTGTTCAAATTGGAACTCATTGTGACGGAGTGGTTCTTTTTGACAACATTTTGAAAGTGGGACTTTAATTATAATCATCCTGTAGTTTAACCACTCATAGTGTCGAAACGTAAATATCTGGTTTGAAGGCAGAAGAGGGTGAATCGATTTCATTTAGTGGTGCTAGTTACATAACTATGCTGTGCAAGCACTTTTGAAAAAAAAAAAATAATTAGTGGGCAATTTTTTTTATTTAATTTTTCTTTCAGTAATATTAATTTTAATTATTAAAAATTGAAATTTTTTTTTTTATTGAAATCTAAATCTTTTTCCGAAATTACCTTTTGCCCTGTTACATCGATTTGTTTGAATCCATCTGATCTGGCGACTTCTCAGTTTTCCCACACCTTGCTGGACGGACTGAAATATATGCTGACTTCAATCTGTCCACCAACAGAATATGGACCTTAATATGGAATTTCGAGTTGCTTCGTTTTGGAAGCCCAACTAAAGCCTCGTATAAAGGTCGATCTAAACTACTCGTGTTTCTCTTTAATGCGAAGAGTTGATCTTACTTCTTATATACTTTGAGTATATAAAGTACTTTGTTTAAACCACTCAGAACTCCTAATAAATCCACAAAATCATTTACAAAACATTTCTTTTTAAACTCTAGTAAAAATCTGTCAATCAAATGTAATAAAAATGTCCCGAACAAAAAAAAAAAAAAGCCAAAGAAATTTTTACAATAACAAATTTTAATTTTATTATTTATATTTTTATCATTTTTATTTTTCATTCAAACATCTACAATTAGTAAAACGTTTGTGGGTTATTTTTTAAAAATCAATCATTTATATTTATGCCGTGGGGGGCCTGAATGGCCGAGTAGCTGGCGTTCGGTACCACAGGTTCCGGGTTCGAGTCCCAGTGGCGCCATGGATGTTTGCAGTGGTTCGGAATCCACTTTAAACTGTATATCCCGATCTAACACAATCGTAGAGCGCTTGTGGAGTGACATATTAATAGAAAAAAAAACGGAACTGTTCCTATATAGTGATTAGGGGATTATAGTTCCTTGTTGCCTCACATCCCCATATACCTCTTCAATTAAAAAAAAAAAAAAAAAAAAATGCCGTTATACACATCACACACACACATGCATAGTTTGACAGATCATGTTTCATTGAAGTTTTTTCCCCAAAAAATAAATAAATCTTGTGCTTAAAATAAAAATGACATAATCTGACCCTGTTATGGACATCTCTGTGTAAAATAAGTGTAAGCGAAAAAAATGTATACAAGAATGTAAAGCAGTATACAAAGAGTATTCTAAACTATTTAGTAGTTTATATTCTGTGTAAATTCTTGATTACGCACCAGGTAAAAATAAAATATGGATTCACAAATATATATATCTATATATATTAGTTTTAAATTATTATCATTTATTTTGCTAGTTTTTGGGATTTGACCATGGCAACAAACCTTACTGTATCTCGCCCTTTGAAGTGCAATTTTCGTTTTCTGTGCATCAATATATCTATAAATAATATTCTGTGTTAATAATTCGCAATGTAATAAGATGAAACTGCAAGCGAAGAAGAAAAAAGAAATCAATTATTTTTGATCAATCGAATGCTCGCCATATAAATCGTTCATAATTAATATTCATCCTCACGAGTGGCGCAACACCTTCATGGTGGACCAAGGCCGTCTGCCTGCTCGCAGATTTCGAGACAGGAGATACTATTACTTGATATTAATTAATTATGGTTTGATAATATTACTTGATATAAATTTCTAATATAGCAATCAGTTATACTGCACTTGTGCACCAATCTTATCTTGCACGATTATTAATTAAAACTTATTACTTCATATTGTATTCTTAGAGGCCTTATGGCCGACTGGATAACACTCGGTACCAAGGTTTCGGGTTCGAGTCCCGGCCGGGTCATAGATGTTTGTAGGGATTCGGAATCCACTTTAAACAGTAGTTGTCGGTCTAATAGGATTATAGGGGTTTGATGGGTGGTGGCTGGTGCTCTGCACTCGGTACTCCAGGTTTCGAATTCCGGTGGTGCCATGGATGTTGTAATGCTTCGGAATCCTATTTTAAGCTGTAGGTCCCGGTCTCCACATGACCATAGAGCCTCACAGAGGCCAATCAATTTCTTTTCACCCACATCATGCCCAAACTGTAAAGAGGCAACTCAGCTCTAGGCACGGTGATGACATGGGGTGTAGTTTCTAATAGGATCGTAGAGCGTTGCGGAGGTATTGTGACTGGCGTCCGTAGCTTATCTTTCAGACACGCATATCACTGTGTAGTGCTAAGGGAGTAACGTCGGTGAAGCCCTATGGCATAAAAAAGATAACTGTAAGTATTTTCCACAGTAGAAAAATATTTTTTTCTTATTTGATTAATAAAGTAGCTATATGAACTTAATAATTTAATTTATTTAATTCAGTAATCCGTAATCTATTTAAAATCCTGTCAATTTATCGTTTATTTTTCAATATGTTTTTCTATTCGGTTGACAAATTTAAAAAGAAAATTCGATATAGTTTATTTAGATTTCTCTGTGGAAATATTTCTTTTTCACTACGTAATCCCTTTTCTATAGATGTTTTCTTTGTATGTCTACAGTTTTCGCTTACATTAGTGCTGTTTCAGATACAGCCGCGAGATTTAGACAGGATCCAATTTAGATGGCTTTGGGTTTCTCAGTTTTGGAATCTCAGACGACGGATGAAAGATATCAATATTTTTATGATATACAGAACCAAGACATTGAACTTAGAAACTGTTCAGTTTAAAAAATCCTGTCGTAAACTTTATTTTCAATACATTCTAAGAATGTCAAAGAATGAGTTATTATTTCTTTGAATTGCAAGCCCCATAAGAATTTCGAATTATAGAGAGAGCAATAAATTCCCATTCCAAGATTTTTTTAGTAAGATACGGAGGAATTCACTGACAACCCTATTTTTTAATCCAATGGAAAGAAGCCGTTACATCTCCACGGAATATATTAGATACTTTTAGTTCTCATCAACATTTGGTATTTGTTCATAAGAATGGAATAGAATTCGAATGTGGATTCAGGTCGGATGATTATTTATTGTGTAAAAGAATGCTTGAGAGTTTGCTGTTTTTAAAACAAATTATATAATAAAATTTTCTCCTACTGAAAATCATGGCCTTTGGTATCCCAGGCTTCAGGTTCGAATCATGGCGGTGGCATGGATGTTTGTGAGTGGCATGGAATCCACTTTAAACTGTAGGTCCCAGTTTGTTTAGCCTAAACTGTGCACAAGAGCGACAAACCAAACCTACTGAAAAAATACGATGACGACGATTTGCCAGGTTGAGAGAGACCTTTGGTTGCCTAACAGCAACCTCTATCTCCACTTTGTGAATGAGAGAAGTGTCTTAAGCTTTAAGCCCATGGATTAGATAGAAAAGGGTAAGATTATATACATATATATATACACATGATATATACTTTATATACACGTATAACAAGAGATCGGAATCAGTATTTTGTGTAGCCACCACATACAATAAGTGCTGCTACGACGTGGCATGAAGTCAACTCTAAATTGCCGAATGTCTGCCTACGGGAAGAAACACTCTTACATATTGTTGCGTATGCGCACCCAAAGTTCGTCTGCGGCGGCTGGGACGGGGATCTGGCAAGACGCCGACCAACAGAAATCCACACATGTTCAATCGGCGACGCATATCCTTGAATACACAGGCAAGGGGAAGAAGCTGTACCTGCCGCGCAAGAAGAGTTGAACAGGCAATACGT